>SMLS01074991.1:0-21305 GCA_004785975.1 Popillia japonica | reverse complement strand
TTCTATCCAAGGCATACTTAAGTCATTTTTTAAATGATCTCATGGTACAATTAACGCAAAAGCATCGCAAGCAAAAAAATTGACGAACTTTAAATACTACTTACTCGTCATTTAACTAGTTACTAGAGACAGTTTTTTTGCTTCTGTTATTATGGCATTTAAAATTATTCTTCAAGATATTGAAAAGCTGGAGAGGAAATAGAACATTAGAAAGTAAAATTAAAAATGAACAAGGAGATATATTGACAGATGAAGTAGAAATCATGAATCGGTGGAAGGAATACTTCCAAAAACTACTTAACTTAAATCGGATACAATAGAAGAACATACAGAAAGTGAAGAACAGCAAGAACATACACTCGAAAGAGAAATAGAAGATGTCAAGATTACTAAAGAAGAACTAGTGGAAGTAATAAGTGAGCTCAAAAATGGAAAAGCACCAGGAAACGACAAACAGAAATGATGAAATATTTGGGCGAAAAGGACACACAGTTGTGTTTGGAGACGATGAATACAGTATGGAAAGAAGAAAAGATGCCAAAGGACTGGGAATTGGGACTTATATTGCCAATATTCAAGAAGGGAGATAGCAAAAATTGCAATTACAGAGGCATAACCCTATTAAGTACCTACTATAACTAAGATACTAGAGAAAATAGTGGAAGAAGATTAAGGCAAGAAATAGAACCAACTCTTTCGGAAGTCCAAAGCGGATTCCGCAAAGGTAGATGTACCCAAGATCATGTCTTCACGATTAAGGAAATTACCAGCCGCGCAATAGCTAGAAAACAAACAGTATATTTAGGATTCATAGATATGGAGAAAGCTTTCGACTACGTTCCAAGAGCAAACCTCTGGGAACGTCTAGAGAAGAGAAACATCAACAATAAATTAATAAGAATATATAAATGTTTATACAAGAGAACAAATAACTGCGTAATAAGTAAAAATATGAAATCTGAACCATTTACTACAAGCGATGGTGTAAGACAAGGCGGAAGCTTGAATCCTCTGCTGTTCATTATTTTTATGGACGAAATAATAAGGAACGAACTAAAAAAGAACGAGGCCTCTATATGTCGGATATAGAAATTTAAAAAGGGTCGCTATTTCACAGTGTGCCTTTGCCGACGATCGATGTAGCTTGGAATTACGCTGAAAACTAGAGGGAATCAAGAATTGGACCTAAATAATAGACTAGAATAATAATAGATCAGAAATGAGGATATTAGAAACGAATTAGAAATCGGATCAGTTCTGGAGTACATAGAGCAGAGACAGATGGGATGGTGGGGTCACCTTCATAGGTTAAGGGACACAGTGCCTGTTAAGAGGATTTGGGAAAACAACACCGGACAAGAGAAAACGTGGGAGGCCTAAAATGACGTGGGACGATACAAAAAGAAAAATTTTAAGAATAAAAGAAAAAACCTGGCCGGAAGCAAAACAGTTAGCACGTGACAAAAAACAATGGAACAAATTTATAAAGAACCAACTCACTAAAAGTTGTGTACCCTAGAGGTAGAAGGGTATTTGATTATATTATATACGTATATATATTATGGCATTTGCTTCTGTTAAAGCGTAGAATAAAATCTGATGGTCTTCATTAAAAAATATGCACAAACGATACTAACCAATGATAATAGTGTCCAATTTGATTCTTTTATTTCAAGATGAAGACTTCTTAAAGAGAATTGTAAGCGGGGATCAAACTTGGATACACCACTAGAATTCTTCTCTAAAACAAGAGTCTATGCAATGAGTTCGTAAGCGCTCTCACCACTGAACAACACAAAAACACAATTTTATGCGGGGAAATTGATGGCCACAGTTTTCAGGGGCGGTGAAAGCCCAAAGAGACTACACTAATATTCCAAAAAAGATAAAATATCAATTTTATTTAGAAAACTCTGTTTCGTCCAAATACTGAATTCAGGCAAGAATCTGTAATCAATAAACCTCTTTCTACAACTCAAAAACATAATCGAGAGGAGGTAGATTATTGAATGAAGTTCTAAAAAACGCTGTGGAGAATTTCAATATTTGATATAAAATTCCAAGATTGATTCAACCAGGAGACGCAAAGAAACCCGCTCAATCGACCTAATCACTTCCCATTACTTATTCACCAGAACATTTCCGAATCTTGTTTACAAAACTAAGTTCACCGTATTGGTTCAAAAAAAAATACCCTATTTTAATCCCGCGCCGGGTATATAAAACAATCAATTCAGATTTCCTTCGTTCTGACAGCTTTTGTGTTGTCCTTCTTCGTTCAATTTTTATGCCAACGCCAACTAGATGAATATCTGGTCACACCTTTTCCGGAAAATCGATAGAAGTTGTAATAGTGTGCGTATGCAAACATCCATAATGTACTACATACACCTTTGTTCCACTATACTTCAACGAAAAGCTTCCAGTTACGACAGCAGAGTTTGTTCAATTCCAATTTCCAATTTAGTTCGTATTTCTCCGCTCGTTTGTTTTACGACGGCGACGCTATCGTATTAAATACTACACATGTATGTATGTATATTGTAGGTGTATAATAGTCTGTATTCACGCCGTCAATTTTGTAAGTTCCGTCATTAAATCTCACGATTAAATCCGATGTTATACTTTTTTCTAGTTCAAGCGATATTAACGTCAGGTCAGGGCATTGATTTTGTTCTTAAACCTCGTAGACATAATGGTTTCTTTTGAATGAACATAGCAAAGTGTGCCATCAAAATTTTAAGTAAAATCTAATTTGAAAACTTCAAATTAGACTGTCAAAAATAACCACATAACCAAACACAAGTAAACATGTAATTGATGCCAATTACACAGTGTCAGCTTAATGAAATCAGTGCGGCCAACTCTGAAGAAAGTTTAAACTGAATTTACATACCTATTGTAAAGCCGACTTTTTTGTGATAATGATGATGCAAAGCGTAATATTTAAAAATGTAATATGGCTGTCACAATGACAGATATTGTACTTTCCTCTCTGAAGTAGGCTCTTTATAAGTCATGAAGTGAGCTAAGGTTGGTTGAAATGCTATCGTTTTAAAAACTTCAAATTTTGACAGGTGTCAAGTATAAAATCAAATTATAGACCTCTAATTTTTTGTATTATTTTATTACTACAATGTTGTACAAGTACGAACAAGTAAAAAATGAAAATTTTGTCTGCAGATAATCCACATGAATTAATTTAAAATTGTGTTTGATTAGCAATATTTCGTACAATTTCATATTTGAAGCAGATTTAATGTAGACATTTAGTGGTTGCAACTTGAATTACGCGTATTTTGTAAGCGATGTAAGTTAATTTTGTCGATAGTTGTTACAAGGAAAAGGTAAATAAAAATCGTAACCACAAAAATAAATAAACATTGTCGCCAATTACACGGTAATAGCATATTAAAATCAGTGTGGCCAACTTGGAACACTTCAAAAGAAAATTTTGATCGCATTTAGACATCGAAAAGCAGTTTTTAGGTTTGAATTATTCAAATTTTTAATGCTTTTTAATTAATTATCTTTCTAAGATTGAGAACACTGCTGCAGTTTTTTAAAATTGTACTGTAACCAAATTTTGACAACCGTCAGTGTGTATGTATTTTTATACAACTCACAGTGACATACGAATCAACGAACTGTCAAAATGACATACTGTATCGTTGTTACCAGTCATAGGTGGGAAAACCTACCTACAACCAATTATACCAAGAGATTATAAATGATTGATACAAATACAGTGCGAGCAATCTCAAGTGAAGTGTAGTGGTAGCATAAAAATCCCTGATTCGCTTGATTTTTACGTTCTACACTTAGCTGCGCTGAATAAATAGTTTCTGTCATTTGGTTGTTTTCATTTGTTGTCATTCTATAGTTTATTGTATTTATTACTGCCTATATTTCTATTTACTGGTGGTTTTTGAATTGCTTTTATAAACAAACTACTTGTAATTGTGATATTCATTTTTTGGTGAGTATCAACTGCGTGATACATATTTAAATGTATGTAGTTTACATTCCCTATTTAAATTGGTGTTAGAGATGTAAATTTGTCTATTGAAGGTTATTGCGATGCCGTTTACTACATTCTTGTTTATGGCTCATTTCCAAAGTGGGGGGCAAGCTCTAGATGTACAGTGAGCATACTCGATGCAATCTTGCATTGATTTATTTGTCACGTTATGACCGTATAAAATCTCTGTTGTATTGGATCTGCATATTTTTACTGATAGATTACCGATATAGTATACATAACCTTTACAGAATCTGTCATAATTTATTTGTGTACAAGTTAATTCGCGCTATCACTGCCACCAATTACTCAGTGTTCCCAACTGAAAATTTTGGATGACTCATCCTTCACTTGACGTACACCTTGTTCGCCCTGTATTTACTTTAGCAACATTTAAAAATTAGCTAGCTTGTTGTAGATATAACTTTGTAGGTTATATCGTTCGTATCATATTTTGGCTGGGCTTACAATTTGACAATTGTCTGACAAATTGATGTTTAAAGACAAGACTTGCTAACATAAAATTATAGAATTGTTGCCAACTTAGGTGGAAACTTTTCAGTCATTTATAATCGCCCGTTATCAATGTATTATTTATAAATACATACATATAATACGGCTGTGTCAGTGACACATATCATGCTTTGGAATAGCGCCATTTCAGGTAATTAAGTAAGCAAAGGTTGATGGAAATGGGATAGCTGTAAATTTTAATTATAGTAGCTTATATTGTTTGAATTATGTATTTCATTATTATGTTGTTAGAACAAGCAAAATATGAGAATTTGGTCAGCAGATGATCCACATAAATTGAAAATTGAATTGAAATTCGCTAGATCCACAGAAAATACAAGAATGATGGCTGCGCGTTCATAACATAATCGCTACAGAGCGCTCACTTGTTATGAACGCAGCCAATATCGAAACGAATTGCTACAAACGTTTATCAGCGAAATTCATGATGTAGAACTGTGTAGAACTTACGAGTGGATATTTCTAACACGACAATGTAAAGCCGCACAAATCTCTGTTAATTACTTTAAAAGCATGAAGGTTAGAATTAGTAAATAATTATTCTTTCAAATTACTACCACCAACAATGAAAAGAAAAGCATGGCCGTCCCTAATCAGGAAATATTTTGAAGACGCAGTACTTCGTGATCCGTTGACAGCTGTCATGAAATGACAGTTGACAGCAATCTCGGATTTATCCCAATATAATTTGCACTTTTGCAAATAAAATATTAAAATGCTAATGACAATAAATAAATGTTGTGTAAAAATTCGGAAAAAGTTATTTTTCTATTTATTTCTATATTAATGTTCGTTTGATTGTGAAATTTAACACCGCAGAGATGCTTTCATTGGGTGGAGAGAAAAAATTGTTAATGTAAGAGAAAATAATGTAAGCAAAAGATTAGAGGTTTTTTCCACGGTATACCGAGTGCGTATGTGTCACATAAAGTTGTCCCGAGACGTAAATAATGACAATGACAAGAAAACTAAACATTGATGGGAATTTTTTATTGCTTTTATATTACTTACTACATATGTTACAATCATAAATAGTTAATAGCGTAATAATATAGCGGTATTGCAATGCCACCGCAACTTAAGGCTCATTATCATTATGTTTTTTAATAACGTAAGTTTGTGTTTAATTTTCTTGCTATATTCCGTATATCATAAATTATCGATTTTTTTTAATTATGCTCAATTATACGTACATACATACATGTAAGATTTAAATTCATTCGACATCTATTCTATAATAGTATAGCTTTAAATTCTTTAACAATGTTTTTACTTAATTGTGGTAATAATAAGTACATAAGAAAATTTTAGTTTTGCCTTTCATTGAGTACCTACCACCTTGTCCTGGTATGATTATAACACCAAATGTAGTATGAAAATGAGTTTATATTAAGATTATAATTACATGGCGGAATAAATAGCTTCTGCGTGCTCGTGACCATGTTCTGTCCTTGACCATCGTGGTTAATATATCAATAGAAAGAGGTTATTATTATTTTTTTTCAACAGTTTCAGAGAATTAATCAGAATTTTTTTTCGCATAACGTTATTACAGAGTGGGGAATGTTAAAAAAAATATTGTCGTTTATTAAATATTGCAGTATTTTGTCCGTCAATTGCAATTTAGTTTGTGCAATTCGGTTGAATAGTGTCTGAGAAATAGTCCATAGAATGCTTTTGTTACTGAAAAAATGGATCCCTAAAGACAGACGGTTGAGCACTTTTAAACTATGGAAGGAGAGAATGGTTAAGTGCATCATTGTAAATGGCAATTACTTTGAACACATTTAAAATAAAAATTCTAAAAACTTGTCTCAATCAACAGACTGAATGCATTTTGGAAAATGGAGTTTTAATAGTATGAATACTAAGAGATAATTAAATTTTGAATAAATATTTAAAATAAGAAACTTCTTACAAAATTCCTGGCACTTCCGCAATCGTGAAAATATTTTTCTTGGACAGATTTAAATACTCCATACACGCAAGCAATTTTATAGAAACGGTACACTTTAAAAGTCCCATTCTTCCTAATGGCCAGAGTCAATTGCTCGACACATTCACAGTAATTAGCATAGTGAGAGCTAATCTAGACAGTTTTCTGAACAAGAGGAGAAAATTGTCTTTAAGAGAAGCTAATAGAATTTTTAATGAAGATGAGTGTAGCTTCGTTTCCTATCTTAACAGTGAGATAGTTTCATGGCCTGCAGAGTTTAAAGATTTTTGCGCGAATATTTAATAATCATCTAGCCATGCTTATCAACAAAATTATCTAGAGACAAATAATTCAGTGATATATAGGATTATGTTTACAATATCGTGGACAATTTAAGATATCTTTGAAATGTAATTTTATAATCATAAGAATAATGATCCTTATATCAATTTATTTTTTGTCAAGCTCTAACAATTCTGTTACAGGACTAGGGAAAAACAAACATGGCAAACAAACCTAGTCAAGAGCTTAATTTGATAAAATTCAGGCGTGATTAGGTGATAAATTATTACAAATAATATTATCTTAAATTTTCAATATTTGTTCTAAAATTGACCACGATATTCTCTTTTTTAATGTATATTATTTCATATATTAATCTCTTTTTATAACTATTTTCTTTTTTTTTAATCTTTACATTTTTAAAATCAAAGTTATGTCGTAATTCTTTAGATTGCTTAGACAAAGCAGTTTCGGCGCTTATGTTATGCGTTACAGTGTATTGATGATTATAGATTGGTTTTTTAAAGTATTGTTTAATTTGACCTAGGTAACATTTATCACAGTTTTTGCATTCTAATTTATATACGACATTAGTGTGATTATTCTTTTTAATCTTTGGTAATCTATTGTTTGGTGTAAATGTAATGTTTATATCTGATTTTTTAAATTAGTGTTTAATTTAGTCACTTAAGGCCCGGTCTTTTCACCTGTCTGTAAAGTTGTTATTAATTTAATGTGAGCTTTAACAATTTTACGTGTCTTTACACTATCCTCTAACATTAATTCTCCCCTTAAATATGTTTATCTTGCCCGTAACTTATTGCCTACAAATAGTGGGCATTAAAGCCATAATAAGAAGTTTCTAACATAAAGTATTAGATTTTTTTAATTACTTTGAATACACCTACGCGGACGTAATGATTGGCGAAGAATAGTTATTTCTATAATAATTATTCAATATTGTAAATGCTGTAAATCCCGAACGAAAAGTTTATCTTCGAGAAAAGCCTGCGTCGATATGAATAATTGGGACGATATTTACGGAAATAAATGTACATTTAAATAAAAAATTAATAGTTTATATCTTTATTACTCCTTGATACATTGTTTTTGTAGTAAATGTATTTTCAGGTTTTGTTCTTCAATGTGTAGTTCTAGAAGCTAAAGTTTTAAGTGTCTGTCCTTCACTCTGCAGTCATTTTTTTCGGCTAATTCTTTCTTTTTAACTGCATTTTCTTCATTTAACGAATTCATTGAAGTTGCAGCGGCTCAGATCTTTTCACAATTATTTCATTCAACTTGAAATTTAAAGTATCTTTTGTAAAACATCCCTTAGATAAGGCTTTGTGCTTTTGTTTCCTTAATTTGCGTGGATTCCGTCCACTCCATTTAGAGGGAGTGTCTTTCTGAAGGCAAACGTCACAGTTATTAATTAGAATCAATTAGAAATAAAAAAATATTTGTTGTTTTTTATACTGACTTGATTTGTTTGAGCAATTTGTGCCTGTACTATCTCATGAACTTCTACATTCATATAAGCATTTTCATTCTCGCATGCAAGTTATCCCAAGTTTCTTTTTTGTCTTTCCATGTCATCGCATCTGTTTTTTTTTTGTTTTCAATCTTGCTTATATGCTTCAAAATAACTAACTAATAATTTCACTTCCAGCTCTGTGAAGTTCTTAGATCTTGTTCTTTTAGTTCCTGTATTCATCTATACTTACATAAATATAAACATACACGTAATTTAGTGTCTTGTAAAACGGATCTAAAATGTAAGGTTAAAAGTTCGTTAATTCGTATTTTATTTGAAAACTAATTGTTGTCATTTTATCTCACTTCCACAACCTACAGTAAGATAGTTTTTTCACTTACACAATGAAGTTCATTTAGTAACAACTTGTTGCCAATCTATTTCATATACATACAGCTATCTGTCGCTTTATTAATACGTATTGTAGTGGATTATTTTTAATATAATATTAGGCTAAGTAGGTTGGAAATGCCAGTTAGTTTTAAAAAAAGTCAGTTGAGTTGTAATTTAAAATGTCAATGTTCGTTATTTTTATATTATAAAAATATAAATAAAAAAGGGAAATATTAAAAGTTATTAAGTTTTATCATTGCAAATTGGCGACCAACAATGTGGGGCAGGCAAATCAGTAGACAAAATGAGTAATAGCAGAAGAGGCAGAAGTAGATCAAATACAGGAAGGGAACAAATTAATCAAGGGGACGTGCAAGAACTTCAAGGAATGACAATACCAAGTATGAGTATTATGATGCAAGAAATGAAGAAGTTTATGGAAGATTTAATGCGGAAACAAGAAAAAGAAAGAAAACAGGAATTACAGGAGATGCTTGAGTATTTTACGTCAAGAATGGAAGTAAAAAGGAATGAAGAGAAGGAGCAAATAAAGCAGAAGGTTGAAGAAATAGAAGTGCAGATAAATGAGAAGATAGAAGAAAACAGTAATAAAATGAAAAATGTGGAGGGATTATATTCAGAAAAGGTAATACGAGATAGTCAAAGTAAAGAATATTTCATGCAATATAGAAAGAAGATAGAAGACGGAAATTATAAAGGTTATAGGTTAAAGGACGGATTTATTATTAAGAAGATTAATGGTAAGGAGTTGTATGTAGCAGATGAAGGATTAACAGAGGAAGTGGCAAAGAATTTACACACAGAGTATGGACATAGTGGAGCAAGGAAAACTTGGTTAATGTTAAGAGAAAATTATTATTGTAAAAAAGATTATGATATTGTGAAGAAAACAATCAATGAATGTGAATTGTGTAAATATGCCAAGAATAAAAACTATCATAATGATAGTAAACATGGAAATATAAATGCAGAACAACCTAGAAATGTGATTGATATAGACTATATTAGTAATTTAATCAGCACAGAGAATGAAAATAAACACATTCTAGTAGTGGTGGATGTTTTCTCGAAACATGTTAAATTGTATGAAACAAGAAAATGTAATACTGGTATAACTACAAATAGATTAGAAGAATATATGGAAGAGATAGGAAAACCTAGGATAATACTATGTGATAATGCAACATACTTTAATAATGATAGATTTAGAGAATACTGGAAGAAAAGAAGAATTAAAGTATGGTACAGCAGTATAAGACATTCACAATCTAACCCAGCAGAGAGATACATACAAGAGGTGATTAAATTTATAAGAATTATGTCACATAGAGTACACATAGAATGGAATCAAGACTGATAGAAGGATATATAAATAATGTAGCAAATGTAATTACATTACAAACACCTAAATATATAATGACTGGTGTTAAAGCGGAAAGACCGTGGGAAGAAGAAGGAAACTCGTATAACTCGTAGACTTAAAAAAGGCAAAAGAAAACTTAACTAAATACTGGAGAAGACAGAATGAAAGGATGAATAGAAAAATAAGGAAGAAAGTCAAATTTGAAGTAGGGAATTTGGTATTTGGGATATATGTGCTAAATTAGTATTGCCGTATAAAGGACCATATATTGTGAAAAACATCATAGGAAATAACTATGAGTTAATTAATACAGAAACAAAAAAATATATAGGAAAATATAATATAAAACAATTATATAAATATAAATAATAGCATGTAATGTATTTATGTTAAGATAGCTAGAAATAGAAATTTTATTTAAAATTTTCAAATAAATTTGAAAATTATAAATTAAATTTGGGGAATTGTAGTGGATTATTTTTAATATAATATTAGGCTAAGTAGGTTGGGAATGTCAGTTAGTTTTAAAAAAAGTCACTTGAGTTGTAATTGAAAAATAAATGTCAATGTCCGCTATAATTGTATTAAAATATAAATAAAAGAGGGAAATATTAAAAGTGATTAAGTATTATCATTGCAGTATGTACATTAAAATATGTAGTTGAAACGCGCTTTTAGCTAACGTCATCTTTAATCTTCAGATTAAGTATAAGTTCATTTTAGTAAATATAAACTTTACAAAGAGGTGAAAAGACCGGCCCTAAGTCTTTGATGTATGGAACTGTGCGATATATTTTACTAGTTTGTTTTGTGCCTGTGTTGTATATTTTAAGTATTGATCTTTTTATTCATTTTTTGTAAAATTCTTTTGGATAACTATTTTTGTCTAAAATTGATCTAATTTTGCTTAAATTCTCTTTCCTAAAATCAGGATGTGCTAATTTAATAGCCTGGTCAACTAAACTATTAATTACGCTTTTTTTTACAGTGTGTTTGAAAAATACTTTAAGTGTTTGTTGCTACTAGTGTCTTATGTACCAAATTGTTTTTATGTTCGTGTTACTATGTATTATTTTAACATTTAAAAAATTGACCGAATTTTGATTTTCTTTTTTAACCGTAAATTGTAATCTAGCATGATAGGAATTAAATGTGTGTATAACATGTTCAATTTTACCTATCGGTATGGAACATATGCAATCATCTACATAGCGCTTGTAAAATTCAACATAGCAATTTAGTTTATTTAATGAATCTTGCTCAAGATCCTCCATTACTAAATTTGCTATTACAACAGATAATGGAGTACCCATTGCAGTTCCAACATTTTTTTGTATATTTTGTCGTTGAATTGAAAATAGGTAGAATTTAAGCAAAGTTTTGCAGCCAACCTGAACTCATTTTTTGATAAATTTGTGTAATCTTCTATTAAATCCCATTTTTTATCTATTTATAGATAAAGCTAAATCTAAAGGTATATTAGTGAATAATCATACCACATCTAAACTTATTAATTCGTAATTATGTGGTACCATTTTTTTATTTACGAATTTAACAAATTTCCACGAATTTTTTTATAGTTCTCCGACTTTTCTACAAAATTACTAAGAATTTTAGATGAAAATTTTGATAAATTGTACGTAGGTGACTGCATACAATTTACAATGGGCCTTAAGGGAATAATAGTTTTATGAATTTTAGGTATAGGTACTGTAAATTCGGGAGGTATAGAATTATTTATTTTTAATATTTTTGAAAGCGACTCGTCATATAATTATTATTTAACCAACTACTAATTAGTTGATTATTTTCACTTTGTGGGATCTTTTTGTAAATTAACATATGCGTTGTTGTCATTTAATACTAAATTCATTTTGGCTTCATGATCAATTGAGAATGATTGGGACGTTCTGCAGTAAATTAAGCCAATTGGGCTTTCTTTTCTATCTACCCAATAATAGATCAATAAAATATCAGTAATTTTTGCAAAACCACATCCTTATAGTACAGATTAAACTATAATTCAAACTCACTCACCTGAAGTCAACGTTTTCCTCCTACTAATAAAAGAAGCTCTGTATGAAGCCCTATGCGATGACCTGTGCGAGTTCCTGTATGAAGACCTTTCCATAATAATCTTCTCGTAAAAATTTTCAAGACTAGTTTATATTCAGAGGCGCGATATTTACATAGGATAGGAAAATGGGATAGCACGCCTACCACGTATATTTCAAGATACAGAGGTACGTGTATTAAGGCCACTTCAATTTACTTATTTAATTTGTAAAAACTTATTTTATGTATATACTTTATATGCAATCGATATAATATTTATTATCATCAATTCGTTCTATATTAAAAATATAAAAGATAAGGCAACTTCTTTCGGGTTTTATTATTAAGATATCGTTATAAAAATTCTTTTAGGTCTTTGTATAAATTAAAAAGTGAATATAAAAAGTGAATAAATAATGATTGTTATTATTACTATAAAAATAAGGAAATGATCTATAACAATGCGACAATAATTAAATTGTCAAACATATTTCTATCAGACGTACATTCTGTATTATATACATATACATATATATTTCTAATAATTTAAACAATTTCTTATTGTTATGTTGTGTATTGCAGAGGTAGAATGTATGTAATAAAATGCATTTCTTGTGCTGTTAACGCTATTGGTTCTCTCCTTTTATTTAGAATTTTATTAATTACTTAAGAATGAATTGTATATAGTGTAGATGGTTTTATGGCAGTCAATTGTTTTACGGGATGGGTGAGGAAATTAGGGGATATAACAGAGGAGCGTTGGCGTTGACCACGCTTGTACGGCAAGAAGAATTGGCCAGCATCTGTGCCTGATGATATCAGAAGCGCGTCCATGGACTGCACTGTAATGTAAAATAAAAACAAATTAATGTTATTATTACGTCAATCAATTATACAATGCGAGCAACAATGATTGAAGCGTACTAAATTCGCCGAATATGGTGAAACAAACTATACATAAGCGTAGGAATAATCAACATAACCTATAGCATAAATATAAGCAGAGAAAATGACAGACTAACACACTACTTGACAGAAAATTTAAAGGCATTATGGGTAAAGGTCTAATTAGAAGATAGTTTTGATAAAATTAGAAACAAATACAGAACCAGCACGCTTCAATCTTTGTTGCTTGCACGCTATAACCTAAAACAAATGTTTCCTTCTTTTGTCTCTCATCTTTTCTAATTATCTTTTTTTTTTGGGAGCCTCCATCGAAAATTGTTACATCCAGACTTTTTTTATGAAAATTAGCTTAAAATTACATTTTTTGCGGAAAATGCTTTCAATAATTTTGTTTCCATTTTTTTTGGTAAAAAAAACAAATGTTTAATGCGTCTCCTCGAATCATATTTTTTCAAGCTAAAAATTTTAAAAACTTTTTGGTCGATAATAGGAGAATGGATAAATTTCAGTATTATCGAACACCACAAATTTTAATTAATTCGACAACATATGGGTCATTTACGATACTATGCATCATTCTATATTTTTTCAAAAATTTTGTCTATAGAGAAATTTTCAATCTAACTTTTCGAAATCTTTAAATTTAAAATTCGACAATTTTTTTAAAAATTTCTGACAAAAATATTAGCAACCAAAAATTTGTCAAAAGCAAAAAAATAGACGAAACATTCTCCTTGAAAAAAAAAATTTTGGCCTGATATTTTTCGTCAAAAATTTCGACTAATTTTTATAAAATTTTCAACTTTTTTAGTCAAAAAATTTCAATTTTTTTACAGACAAATTTTGCGAACACCACAAATTGGAACACGCGTCGGAAACTTTTATTTCCGATGTATAATCGTCTCAATTTTTTCAATTTATTCTATTCAGAACCTTTAATCCAAGTTTTCGACATTTTTAGTTCAATATTCGACAAGAAAATTTCGAAGAAAATTTCTAACATAAAAATGTTTGACAAAAGTATTTATAACCGAAAGATTGTTATTACTGGCAATTCCAAGAATTCATAAAAATGTCTTACTTAAACTAATATTTTTTTAAATATTTTTTCGTCAAAAATTTCGACTAATTTTTATTAATTAAAATTAAATTAACTAAGATTTTTTTTGGTCGACAATAAATTTAGTGAGAAAATTTTCGAAATAAAAAATTTTCTGTAAACATGTTCGAGAAAGTTTAACCAAATAAACAAATCTCGACGATTAAAAATCTAAAAAAAAAAATTCACTAATTTATTGCGATTTGAGGAATTTACAAAACTTCTTTGTCAAAAATTATCAGAAAGATTTTAACCATTTTTTTGTTCGATATTATTGCGTCAAAAATATCGGCAATTTGTTTTAAGCAGCTAAAAATTTTTTCATTACACTACAAGTTTTAATTAGAAACAATTGTACTAATAAATATGCGTAAATATACAGCAACCTTGCCGATTTTATTACGTGTTCTTCAGTTTTAGACTAGGTACATATAATATGTAGCTATTACTCTTTAAAAGAAATCAAAGGAACTTATGGAATAAAAGATCGACGAAAATAATACTAAAATTTTTAATTTTTAGACAAACGAAAAAATGTGCATTTAAAAATTTACATAATTTCGTATTCAAAAATTTCTTAAACGAATTTTAGATCGAAAGTATTTTCGGTGATTTATCAGATTAATAACTTTGAACACTTTTTTGCTAAAAATACGGAGGAAAATTTTTATACAAAAAATCAAAAAAATATTTTTTCGACTATTCATATTTTCGTCAAAAATGTCAACAAATTCTGACAAAATTTTCAAGTAAAAAGTTCGAATCATTTTATTTACATATATTTGACACATTTTTTAATTCCACAATTATTTAATCTGCTGAAGTTGACCTTTGGCCGAAACATGTCGAGATACTAATAAATCTATATTTTCCATGAAAGAACTTTTTATTTTTATGTATTTAAAAAGATTTTGTTAGCGATTTTATAAAATTTTCAACTTTTTTAATCGAAAAGTTTCAATTTTTTCACAGACAAATTTCGGGAACACCAAACTCCACAAATTGGAACACCTGTCAAAAAATTTTATTTCAGATTTTGAAACTTGTGATAAATACATTTTGGTATCACAAAACACCACATATCGTAATTAAGTCTGGACACGCATGGATCATCTGTCATATTCAGTCCATAATGATAATTCGGGCGTCCGTCGTTAATATATGAGGTACCTACAACAAAAAGTTTTCGAAGAAATTTTTGGGGAGAAAATTTCGTACAAAAACGTTCGACGGAAATTTTTTGCAAACGTATTTTAGAAAATTTAAACAAATTTCGACCATTAAAAAAATTCCAAGAATTATTTAACAAAACAATATTTTTTTTATGCGATCGTATTACGTCAAAAATATAGACATTTTTTTTTAGCAAAAACAAACTCTTTTAGAGATAAATTTCACTTTGACTAACAATGAATTCGGTCAATTGTGCATACAGTTTTAGCGGATTAAGACATGAAAAGAAATGGAAAAAATTTATCACGAAAACATTTTCGAAATTTTGACGAAAATACTATCGAAATATTTGACTTTTGGAATTTTGTTCAATTCAAGAATTCGCATAATTTCTTTTTAAAAATCTTATTCAGCAAATTTTAGGTACAAAGTACTTTTGCCAAAAGTTATTATCGTTTGACATTTTATCAAATCAATAGGTATGAAAACTTTTTATAAAAAATGTCTTTTAAGTAAGAAAAAGATCGACAAATTCTTTTTTGTCGAATTTCGGTGCAAAAACTAGCTTTTTAGCCAGAAAATTTTTATAAACAAAAATATTTGCGACGAAATTTTCAATAAAGAAATTTCTATAAATTCTTAAAATTTCTTCCAAATTTTTTCGTTGATCGCCAATGTTTTTTGTTAAAAGCATTTTGTCGATAATAACCTCGTCGTAAATTTCTTGGCACATGTTCGCCTTAGACTAAAAATTTCGAAAATTTTTGAGTCAGAAGTTTTGGTATTGATGATGCCTGGATTGTCACCATGAACGAAATATCAAAGATGACAAACTAAAACTCATGTCCCAGGATGGATATATGCTCTTTGGTGTTAACAAAGCAAAACTTATCTATATTACTTACAGGTACAGTCCAACATTTTGACATTTTTTTTGTAGATAAATCCGGGAATATATTTGAAAACATCACCAATATTTGTTCTTAAAAGGCCTTATAATAAAAAAACTAATAAGTCATGGTCTAAAACAACAAAAACGAACAAATCTGGTATTCAATTTTCTAATATATTAATTTTGACATCATAACTCTCAACACGATAGAGAAACTGGGTCGTTTAAGAAAGACGTCCATTGTAGATACATGAATAAATAATACTATTGTAATTATTGTGTCCAGTTAACTAATACAAGTGGAATAGACCTTCAGTCCTTCAGAAAGTCCACTGACCAGGTGCAATTTCTCTCAGACTCATTCATAAGTGATGAGCACCAACGTGTAACCATACAACAGTACTGGATATTGATGGCAGATAGATTTGCCTATACTGTATACATAGGTACATACATACTTTAAATAGGCAGAGGAGAGAATATTCTATTCACTATCGATCTAGTAAACTAATTGAAATAACCTTAGCAAGGTTTTATTAAATGATTGTCAAGAGTAGCTGCTATGTACAAATGCGAAATAATATGTTCTAAGAATATCTATGGTTGTGTTTTTAGCATAGCATTGTTATATAAGCATCTAAAATGTATAGAACGAAATAATTCGTGAAAATATCTGTACCTATTCTTTAAACAATGAGAAACCTTTACCATGTTCCATGTAGACGTCTTTTAAGTGCTTCAATCCTTAATCTCCATCTAATTCTGAAAGGCCCTTCCTAATGTGTAACGTATCCGAATACGATTAAGAGTGTATATATAGCACATGTTTTAACGTTTTATCCAAAGGACAGTGTTAATTATCTCGTAGCATAGGACAAGCAACCTCGTAGAATAAACCATCGATCAATATTTGTGCCAGGTTAACTATCAAGCGAGATATAAAGCTTACTTTAGGAACAAACGACGAGCAAATATATCAAATACTGATATCGAAGCAATGTAACGACTCTAATATCAACAACGACAGACTTTATTATGTTTTCATAGATCACATATATACGTATGTACGTACTCACATACATACATTGTGTGTAAGACATTTTTAAAGTTGTTACGGTGAAATAAATATCGACATTTTATCTTCTGTTTTTTTTTTAATAAGGGAAGTAAGTAGAAACTAGGCCGCCAACATATAGACGACATATATACATACGATTGGTTTGTTGCCGGTCTTGCCAAAATTTGGTAATTTAGCGACGCCATATTGTAGACACAGCTGATTGAGTAAATATTTCGTTAAATATTTTTCTATTATCTTTTTGTGTTTTACTACGTTTAAACAAGAAAATCAGTTAGTGGTAATCAAAAATAGTATCTAGAAACCTGTATTATAAAATATATTTTGATAACTGGTTCAATGGTATTCAATTACAAATAGAACTACATAAAATGGGCATTCATAGTTTAGGAAGGAACTGTGCGTCCTAATCGTTTGGAAGGATGTGAATTTATATGTGATAAAGAAATGAAAAGGAGAGGGATAGGGTCTGTAGAAGAAATGAAAACACTGATAGAAGGTGCTGAATTAATAACTACAAAATTGTATGATAATAAACCGGTGCATCTACTGAGTTCCTTTGTCGGAGTTTATCCTACAGTACAAGTCAAACGCTGGGATGCTAAAATTAAAAGTAAAATTGATGTAGATTGTCCTAATGCAGTCGGTATTTACAATCAGCAATCAGTTTATGAGGGGAGTCGATTTGGTAGACTCCCTAATTGCGTTATATCGGACAAGAATCTGCAGTAAAAAATGGTATCATAAAATTTATTTTCATCTTCTGGATCTGTGTTGTAAACAGTTGGCTTTTGTACAATAGAGAAGCACTAAATCAGATTCCTAAAAAAGAGCAACTGAGCTTACTTCAGTTCAAAGCAGATCTTGCCCGTTCATTATGCGCCAGTGGTGTCATATAAAAAGACCAAAGAAAAAGAGGGCGTCCTAGCTCTTCTCAAGTTTACAACACGAAATTGAAATAAAATCTAAAACACCGGAGCAAACGCAATCCAAAGGTAATCATTCCAGACATTCCACGAAGAAAGTTTAGATGTAGGGACAGTAAGTTTAAAAGATGAAAAAGATGTAAGTGTTGTTTCTAATTGTAATTCTTTAAATTTCAATCCTTCGACAAAATTGAATAGAAGCTGATTTTTTGTATGTTAATGTACTTACATGGTCTTACGGAATCTAAAATATCGGAAATTGAATGTGATTTTAACAAATACAATATCAAATTTATTACCGATTAAACTTATTAACTTATCCTTCGAAAGTGGTGTGCATTCCGATTTCTTTAAAACTTCAACAGTTCTACCAGTACACAAAAGCAAATCAGTTACCGATGTCTCGAATTATCGTCCAATCTCCATAAGTTCCAGCTTTTCCAAAATCTTCGAGTATGCAATGTTAGATAGGCTGCTCAGTCATTTAGAAAAAAATAACATTATTACAAATCGGCAACAGAGTTTCAGAAGTCGTTACTCAACAATGTCTGCTGTCCACCAGTTGATGGACGACGTTTTTAAGTCTTTGGATAGGGGTGATTGCCCGGCCGGGGTCTTCTGTGACCTGTCTCGGGCATTTGACTGTGTCGATCACAACATTCCAATATCTAAACTTAATCTTTGCGGCGTTCGTGGTGTACTGGCGGACTGGTTTTCATCATACCTATCAGATAGATTTCAGTATGTAAAAATACTTTTTAAGGCCAATAATGGCATGATTAAAAATGTTATAATTAAAGATGTTACATCAATTCATTTGCCTATTGCTATGGGAGTGCCCCGAGGCTCTATCTTGTTCTTTTATCTTGTTCATCAACGATATTATAAGTTTTGTAAATTATTCTGGGGCATATATGCGGATGACACTTCTGCGGTGGTAACTGGTTCAAATACAAATGAAGTTTGTAAAAATGCTGAGAACCTCTTGACTGACATAAGCCAGTGGTTTAACATTAATAAATTATGTATGAATCTATCGAAAACTAACTATATGTATTTTCATGCTTCAAATTCTAAATATAAGGCAGTCTTGAATCATAATGTGCAATGTATCGGCTTCACCTTGGAATGTAAAACGTCCGTCAAATTTCTGGGTTTGAATATTGACGAAAATCTAAATTGGAAATTACACTCTGACTTTGATTAAGAAAATTAATTCGGCTTGTTTCCAAATTAGATATTTGAAACATATTATTGATTTCAACTATTTAATCAGTTTTTACTATGGCCAGGTGCACAGTGTCATCCGATATGGGATTGTATTCTGGGGTGCTGCGGCTTCGTCGAATGAGGTCTTTATGGCCCAGAAACGTGTAATCCGGTGCATAGCGAATATTAAAAGTACTGACTCATGCCGACCTTATTTTATCAAATATAATATTTTACCCTTGCCTAGTGGGTATATATTTGGAAGTTTTATCACACGTTTTTGCAAACAGGAACGTTTTTGTCAGAATAAAAGGCATTTGTATGATACTAGACAAAGGGACAATTATAGTATACCCTTCAATAAACTTTATTACGAAGAGATCGCCAACATCTGTTAGATTATCAGTAGTAATATCCCTAGAACAGTGATAATCACGAAATAATTTTATTAGTTTCCGAGAGCAAGTTGCTTGGTAACATCCCGACGCCGTAGGCGGAGGGATGTTACCTAAAGAAACGTGCTCGAGGAAACTAATAAAATTATGAGGATTTATCTCTGTCCGTGGGATATTTGGTCAGAAAATTTTTGGCTTTTTAAATTAAGGTTAACATTTATTTATTAACCCTGCAGTAGTCGCGCTAGGTCTGAGAGACTCCGCTCTTCGGAAATTGTCGGTAACTTTCGCACTATGACGCCAATTTTATTCTACCTTTGTGTAGCTCTCCAAATGTCAAATTGGTTTATTGTGAGTTGTCTGTGTGGACTGTTCCTCCTCCAAACAAATAAATATATAATAAAAGAGTCTGTGGGACTCCGCGCGACTGGTTGTGATTGCGATATTTGGTAAGCATTTTAACGGTTCGGTGAACGTCTACAATAATCAGCATGTGTTTATAGGTCTTTCTGAACCAGCACTGATATGAGCTACGAAAAGAAACAACAAAGGCTCCTAGATCTTTGGAATGAGGTTGAGTTTGATGATGATGAACCATTTGATAACGAAGAAACGGATGAAGATGATGCCGTAGGATATAGATCGGAGGACAGCGATACGGTACAAGATGCAAATAGTTCGAGTGATACTGACAGTGATAATATTGTACCAGTTAAACGACAAAGAACGCCTCATTTTCTAGGCAAGGACAATTCAACAACATGGCAAAAACACCCACCGAACCAAAATGTGAGAACTCGATCGTGGAATATTGTAACCTGTCTTCCAGGAACAAAAGGTAGCGCTAAAAAAGCCAAAAGTCCTCTTGATTGTTGGAAGTTATTTTTCGGTGATCCCATAGTAGAAATTGTTGTTGAAAATACAAATAAATACATTGCAGCAAATTTCGAACGGTACGGTAGAGATCGTGACTGTAAAGTCACTGATAAGGCTGAAATAGAAGCTCTTCTAGGACTGTTATATTTGGCAGGGTTACTGAAAAGTAGCAGGCTTAACGTAGATGAGTTATGGGATAGAAGAGGCACAGGAGTAGAAATGTTTTGGCTTACTATGAGCAAACAAAGGTTTTTATTTCTTTTGAGACACTTACGATTTGATGATCTCAGCACTAGAGCGACAAGAAAACAGACCGACAAACTGGCTCCAATACGCAAACTATTTGACGAATTTACTAGTAATTGTAGAAAGCATTATGTGGTTTCCGAAAACGTCACAATAGGTGAACAACTGCAGGCATTTCGAGGTCGCTGTGGTTTTAGACAGTATATACTGTCTAAACCCAATAAATATGGACTTAAACTATTTGCATTGGTTGATTCACGAATGTACTACACATTAAGTTTGGAGGTTTATGTCGGTCGGCAACCTGAAGGTCCGTTCTGTGTGAAGAACGATGCACTTAGCATAGTTGAGCGTTTAGTGTCCCCTATATCTGGAACATCGAGAAATGTAACCGCAGACAATTGGTTCAGCTCTGTACCTCTAGTT
>ML219613.1:24761-67610 GCA_004785975.1 Popillia japonica | reverse complement strand
AAACACAAACATCAACGACAAAAAATGGTTTTTAGTATGCATGCATCATAAACCAATCAAAACATACCCATAAGCGTGCATAATCGGGCGTTTATCGCACGGCGTGCTATAAAGGTTGCTTGGTAACAGCCAATCCCAAGCGTTTAATAGTCCAGTGAAATGTCAGGAAATGTCAAATGACATATAGGTACATGTCACTCGATAATATCTATTGGAATTATTGATTATTGATTTGAATTATTATTTGGACGTTGCAGGTATTAAACTTAATTCAGCTTCAGCAGCTAGTTTTTGAATTTCTGTCGACATTATTAATACAACAATGATGTTTAATAATTAAGTGAAATGTCAAATGACATAATATAGAGACACATTTCACTCGATAAAATGTATTGAAATTATTGATTTAATTTCTTCTAGTTAAAATTATTGTTGCATTTATACTAAAAAATATCGTATGACACAGTGCATAATTAGCTTTTAAAAGCTCGATTATGCACTAGTGTCATAATATACTATAATAGAACTATTCATTGACATAAGTCGCAAGTGTACATTTTGTAGTTCTTTATGGCACGCCAGCACATTCCACATGTGCCCACCGTTGACATACCAAGCACCGAATCCATGTATCACCAGTTGCCACACCATCCGCATCTTCATCCTTCTTGTTCTTTTTCTTCTTAGAAAGTATTTTTTTAGTTATAGTTTTCTTCTTTGCACTCTCCAGAAGTTCCTTTTTGTAAACACTCTCTGTCAGAGCAGTGGAATACGCTACTCTGCGCTTCCGTAAAGGAGCAGCTGTTTTTTTAATGGTCACTGGAATTAGGCCCCGAAAACTTGGGGACTTAGTTTCATTACTGCTTTTAGAAGCAACCATGTTCATATAAAAATAAACTGCTTTTGGATTTTCTGTTTCCGAGCTTGCTTCTACTTAGTGGTGAACAGTTGTCTTCTCAGGAGTTTTGTGGATGGGATTAACAATTTCTATAATTGCAGGAGTTACTAACAATTGAATATCAGCATGTTGCTCCACTTTGAACATCAGTTTGAGCGTGGCTGTAAAGATCTGAGGCAACAAAATCTTCTTTTGAGAACACCTCCGGGTTAAATGGGAAGATACCACATTTCTTAAACCCAGAAACGGCATTCTTTACGGTACCTCCCTTGCCATACGCGCTCATAAAGAGTGCTGGGATTTCCTTTTCTGTAACAATCCTCCCAGGATGTTGAGTTAAACACGTTCCTACTGCTTGGCCATAAAATGTATTGCTACTTTTAAAAACAGCCACATCTAGCGGCTGTAGTTTATGGGTGCAATGAGATGGAAGGGATGATAGCACCACGTTATTGTCTTCTGCTTTCCCAATTAGTGACAGGTTCTTGGCATGTGAGGTGTGGCCATCGAGAATAGGTAAAACTGGTTGAGGACGAACATCGGGTCTCTCTTAGATCTCTTAAAAAGAATTGTTTTATTAAAAACAATTGCTCTCCGCATAGATGTTGCCTCTGGCTTTCTAATAGGCTAACATCAAACAAACTACTTTCCAAGTCAAGAAGTACCGCAACTAACTGCTCCATTGTCAATTAGGGTTTTCTTCCCAACTTTTCTTTCAATGTGAATTGGTTCCCAGAACGTGCCTTTTGTAAATAACGTTTCAGAGTTTAAGGCGGAACCAAACATTCTTCAGCCGCACTTTTTTCCAAAACTAATTTTATAGCAAATTTTAAATTCTGTTAGGACCATAAGGACCTTATTGGACCTTTCCGTCTCCGTCCTGTCTTACAGCAGGTAACTGAAAAAAAATTATATAAGGTAATATGTCGGTTAGTCGGGAAATATCAGCACTTCTATGCTCATATTACCCTCAAACACCGATTTTTATTATGGGTGAGTTTATTAAATTATAACAAATAACTGTGCTGTTTTACCTTTATAGATCGAAGCAGTGAGGTCCACTCGCACACCAGTACAAAAATTAATTTTAGGATACTGGTAATGGCAGTTATAACCCTACAAATTGCACTGAAATATTCTAACCGGCACCGCTTATTGATGTCATCACATAGTGCTTAACAACTAGGGAAATAGCCCTAATTGAACTGATCGACGAGCACTGTAATACAGTATTGGCATTAGTAGACTGTAATATACATAGGTGACGCCACAAATACCATTCTATTCACATTTTATACCTAGTCTTTTTCCATGCTCATATTACCTCACATTACCCTAAGCACTATTTATTAATTTTAATTAAAACTTTTGCAAAAACACATCTATTTTTACTTCAAGGGGAATATGGTTTGACACACCAATAACATTATTGCGTTTACATCTCAATCCCTACAACTCACACCTCAAACGAAAATATCAAAGAAAAGTTAAAACTATTAAAACTCCTATTAAAAGCAAGTAATTTCTTGGTATAGGTTAGGTAATTTGAAAAACGAGAAGTAAAACAAATGCCATATTGCTCCCAGAAGATCAAGCCATCGATAGGTACAGAACAGTATGCCTATTGTTCTAAGAAAAATGCATCACAACAATAAAACTTACATGGACGATTGATTGGAAGAATTTACAAACTGACAGATGCCACTGAAGATACTACTGTAAAAAATGAAACTGAGCAATCAAATACTTTTATCGTTAAGAAAAAAAAAGCAAGCATTCATACATCATATATGTAGGTACAAGAGAATTTCCAATGAAATTTATGATTTTATCGCAATTTCGCACGCATACCTTGTACTAAAAGAATTAGAACTTACAAATTACAGACGAGGCAATATTTTTTTTGCATACGAATCGTGTAAACTGCCGCATACCTCTAGGAGTGCTTTAGTAGGCCGCAATAGGAAACAAGTATATCACACGCTTCTGAATGCATACGTATTGTGTTTGATTTATAGTGTAGTATAAATGCAACCATTAAACTCTACTACAGTGGTCTATTGTTGTATGATTTATACATTCATTAGAGTCGATTCATTATTCAAATGATTCTTTTTAATGGAATAAAAAGCGGTCTCCGTCCATTGAGTAGTGCATCGGGAATTGAGTAGTAGCGATATCTCTCATTACAAGAAGTGGTATCGAGTCAGGTCAGATTATTTGGTAGTAGTATAGTGATTAATTTCGGATCTACGAACTATACAATGCATTCATTCTAAGATCTTAAGTATATAAAAACAACTGTTGATAGAGTAGTCATGAAGAGGAAGATTTTTGATTGTAATAAATTTATATCTTATCTGCTATAAGTCTGACATGCTGAAGCACCACGTGATAATTCGTACATAAATTTGATTCATATTGTGCAAGTCTTAAGTTGCTAATTCTACAATTTACGAAACTGATTGAAGTTTTTACGATAGAAACTTTAATTAGGGCTACTATAGATCAATTCAACCTCGGTATGCAGTATAGGATGTAATAGCAACTACCCCTCCCTTACTATCCTAAATCACTATATAAATCAGTAAATAAAGATTATGATTTGATCGTCTGAAATGTCAAATAATTAACCGGAAATAACAAAGTACATCTGATTGGACGATTTGGCAACCGTGTATCGAATTCTCATAAGACGTGTACTGCATATCGAGGTTGAGACGATCTATAGCAAAACTTTTTTTAACTAAAGCTATTTTTGCTCCAAATTTGGAGTTAATTATTTCATTTTATTTAAGTTTTAAGTTATACTGAAATTTCGAAATTTTACCCTCATGTGACACATAGATGTCAAAATAATTGGAAGAATCGACTAACTCTTAAGTAAAGAATAATATTTTTTTATTAACAGATTATTCATTATTTACCTCTGTTTTTCACAATATTTTTAACAACTATTGTTTCAAAATTATTGCTGTGTATAAGAACTGCCCCTGATTTTAAGTCCAGTATTCTTAAAAATGCCAGCAAAACTTAATTATCCAAGTTAGAATCCAAAAATTCGGAAAAAAAGAGGGGGGAGACAAACTTTCACACAAGCAAAATTTTATTTTTTTCGATTTTTTCATAAAATTTTATGCTGGCTGGCCGATAGTTTGGAACAATATAAAAGTCATCTATAGGCTTAGGCGAGTCCCGAACAAAAGCCAAAAATGTTATATTTTCTTGATAAAACACTACATTTTAGAGTAATATACAAAACTAGAACAAACTAGATCAAGTTTTAAAATTGAAGAGAGAAGCGAGGGGGTAGCTACAATATAATCATAGCACCCCCTTGGTTTCTTATCCATACTTTTGGCATGGGTAAGAGGGCATTCTGAAGTCCTGGAATCTTGAATGGTGCCTGTGGCACAGTATCCTGCTTCCGAAAGATGTTTCAAGAGGTCGCTCGACGAAAAGTAGTTATCGAAGAAAATCTTGAATCCTTTATGTGCTGGAATATTTGCTTGATGGATAAGTGAAATTACTGTATCACCCCCAATACCAAAAGCTGTTTTCATTGTTGCCTTTTCCCGTAGAAATGTCAAAAGATAATAAGTACCCTGAATTTGTGCAACAAGCCCAATTCTTGAAACCAAATCTTATGGGCTTTCCTCTAATATACTGCTTGGCATAATGTTTGCCATAATATGGAATCATGCTTTCATCTATGGAAATATTTTCTTCACGTCCACCGTGGTGCTTATAACATTGATTCAGGTGTGTAATTAGCGGTCTAACTTGAATAAACAATCTGTGTTATCCAAGTTTTTGTTATCATTTATATGAAAGTTTCTTAGAATGTCCTCAAATCTATTGAGTTGTATACTATTTTGTACAATAACTGGCACATCTGGAGAACCTGACCGAAGCATTCTTTTGTTTGGGTATTTGCCATAACCCGAAAATGAGAGAGCACCGAGGAAAACGTTAATTTCATCCAAAGACATATTATTATTAATAATGAAGAACCTCGTCTCTGAAAAAAAGTTCTAAGAAATCAAGAGGAGTTCTACATGTCTTTACTGCTTCAGATGGAGGAACTTCTTCACAATTTACAACCACATTGAAAGAAGGTCAACTATGTACCAACTATAATTTGTCTTAGCCTTTTTTTGTTTTACTTTTCTAAAATCCACTCATATTTTGATAGAGGTTCTTCATCACTTGAATCCCAATGGGAACACGATGGTGTAGGTTCTTCTTCAGTGGATGGAGCGTTTATTCTTGATTCGACTTCACATACGGTCTTTAACATTTTTGGATCTAGACTATTGAGATTCGCACGGTGTTCATCATCACTTAAATCTTTGTCCATATCGGTATCATGGCCATCCTCAGGTGGTAATGCATAAATATCAATTGCAGCTTCAGGTTCGTCTTCTTCTAGAGCTTGTAAAAGCTGTGCAAGAGTCAATCTGAAATAACGAAAAAATGTCAGACGCATAGTATCCGTTATAACGGACATGATCAAAAAATACATGCAGAGAAGTATTTTACTATTAGGCAGCTAAATGTACAAAATCAATCACATAAAGCATACATATTTTTAAAAATGTTGTATATAACAATTCTAATTAAATTTTTGTGGAAATAAATAAATTCAAACTTACCCTTTACCATTTGTGTTGTACAAAGAGGGGTCCATGTAGACAAAAGTGCACAGAAACAATGAGTTAACAGGTACATATATATACGCGGGATAATTTTTTTCCAGCTACATTGACATCTGTGGAAACAGTACCGGTAAATTATTATAGATTATGTTTGTAATGGATCACGTTATGTTTATGTTTACGTCCGTTTAAACGGACGCTATGCACTAAGGGGTTAAAAATGTTTGAAGTAATTTGAGCAAGCTGGAAAACTAACGGGAAGGGGACAAGCTTTTATGCAGGCAAATTTTCCCTTCCTCAATTATTTCATGAAATATGCTCAAAAGCTAAAACTTTGGAATAATATAGAACAGAAGAAGAGTCTGGGAGAAAAATCAAAAATGTCTGAATTGAGGGACTAATTTTTTAATAAGGTTCAGAACTATAATAATAGATCAAATTTTCAAAAGGGTGCTGGCGAAAGGAGAGCACAAGGGGTAGTATAATATCGGCAAAACAATTATTCCCTAACTCGACCAAAAAAATGGAGAACAATCTTAAAGAAGAACAACCTCAAACAACTATTTTTATATCTCAAGTGAGTGCAGCTTCAGTGAATTTCAAGTTGAACACTAACTTACCACCACCCACAGGAGACAGGCACCCGCTTATCACTGTTGTATGGTAAAATTTAGTATAGTGCAGCAATTAATTTAAGTAAACCGTCAAAAGATGGGGCTCAATGATACAAAGCAATCCAACTCAATAAGTTAAATTCGAAGAATTTAAATTTGAAGATCAACAATTATTTAATGTATGTATACATACTTTGCAAAGGACATTGTTTCGTTCTCTTGCATTAGAAACAGCAATATATCTTCTGTAGAATTTAGACATTTCGGAAATAATTTGGTAGCATTTTGTTTGCAAATAACCAATCAAACCGGAGCCTAATAGAATTCGTGCTCTACACGGCAGTACGAGCGTAAACAAAAGCTAACTTCTCCTAATGCGTGTTTGCTAGCACTGTATCAAGGTGTATTACAATATAGCTAGGGAAGGGCAACGATATTTTCACCCCTCTCATGTCATTTCGTACGCCGCAAAAATAATACACGCACGCGACTTTGTTCTTTCCATTTATCGCGAATTACCCGTACCACCTCGAATCGATTTTTAAAGGACGGCGGGCATCTACGTACACATAAATGTAGAGGATAGAGAGAAAAAAACGGCTGGTTAGAAGAAAAGTGCTGGATAAAGTTTAACTCGTTTATTTTTTATACATTATATGGTGCAATGTACTTTATGTTTTACATTAATATGTGACTAGATTAGCATCACCGTTGGTAATATTTTAATTTTTATCGGTATATATAATTCAAATGAAACTGAAAAAATATGTGGCTGATTAAAATTGTGGAGATATAAATTAGATAAGCTTCCATAATTCTTAATGTTATTTAAATATATTTTTTCAGTTGAGAATTTGTAATTAACTTATTTCAAATTGATTTACATATAACTCATTATTATTTTAAACGGAACCCTGGTAGATGTAGCTGTATATTCTCTTTCAAATTCCGGTTAAATTTTATGTGGGACTGACTATTCTTAAGTTCATTTGCTTTTGTATTTTCGTTTACGCAAGATAATGATTGACAGTTCTATTGCAATTGTTTCTATATCACCTCGCCCATAACTGACTTAACACATTTGGAAAATGTAAGAAAATATTCTTATTTGACATGATTCGACGACGCTTACAGTTGGATGTAGGGAACTTACATACATACAGTGTGTCCCCAGATGGACTGAATAATGCGGAAAAAATTTTTACTTTGACCTTAATGCAAAAATATCATTTTTTATCACATTTTGCTTGTCTAAAACCCACCAATTCTGAAACAAAAATTTAAGAATTCCTTTTAGCAGCTGAGAAAATTAAGAAAAAAAACAAAAATTTTAGCAACAAAGTGTCGAAGTTTTATGTGAGTGGTTTAATCAAATTATCTTGTTATCTAATAAGTCATGTGAATCCTTAATGAGACCTACTTAATAGTAATACTAACTTTAAAATAGAGAGTTCGCCTCGTTCACTGCTATGGACCTGATGAGGTTTCTTATAACTGTGCAATTCAAAAATGTCAACAGAGGTTTGCTAATCTCTCGCAAAAAACCAATTTGGCTTCAGGAAAGGACGATCGACCTTACAAGCTCTGAATATAATTAAAAATTTAACAGAGAAAAATGGAATGAAGTGGAATGTACTAATTACATTGGACGTACAAAATGCTTTTAATACAGCCATTGAAATCTAATCTTGGATAAACTCGAGGAGAGAAAGGTACCAACCTATCTTATCAATATAATAGATGACTACCTAAAAGAAAGAACCATCAAGGTAAACAAGGCGCATGTACTGAATATCCAAGCAGGGGTTCCACAGGGATCTGTTCTAGGACCCACGTTATGGAATGTCGACGTACTAGAAATTACACTTCAGGGACGTGCCAAAAGTGTAGCTTTTGCAGATGACCTGGCGCTAATAGTAACGGCAGACGACAAAGAAGATCTCATGAGAATCGGCAACGAAAACCTGAAGTGGATAAAAGCATGGATGGAAGCTTGCACCGGAAAAAACGGAAGCGCTTATAATAACGAAGAGACGGAAAAGAGAAGGCTTCGCTTTAAGATCAATACTGTTGATATATGGCCCAAGAGCAGCATTAAGTATCTCGGAATCTTCTTTGATACTGGAAGTAGCTTCAGAGAACACCTCATAAAGGTTACCGAGAAAGCGGAGGATCGAATGGCGAAAATTATGAAACTGATGCCAAACATTGGAGGACCGATCAGTAGCAAAAGAGCACTGCTCGCGGCAGTAGCCCACTCAATATTGCTGTATGGAGCACCAGTATGGGAGCAAGCGCTAAGTGTTCGCAGGAATTGTATCATACTACTAAAAGTGCAGCGTAAAATTTTAATTAGAGTGGCGGCGGCCTATAAAACCGCACCTACTACAGCTCTCCAGGAAAGAAGATTCATCTATCAGCGGAAGGGCGAAGAAACCACAAGTAGTGCGAAAACTAGGACGCTGCACCTCTGGCAAGAAAGGTGGACGGAGAACATGCTTACAGAACAGTGGACAAAACTTTTAATACTGGAACTGAAGCCTTGGATCGAGTGTAAGCACAGAAATGTGGATTACTACCTTACACAAATTCTAACTGGCCATGGGGTATTCAGAACGTACGCTAAGCGAATAGGTAAAACGGTAGGTGAAGAGTGCATGTACAGTGGGAACATAGACACTGTGGAGCACACTATCTTTCACTGCAAAAGATGGGAGGAGATAGAAAAGGCAACCAGCAAGAAAATAGGGAAGAACGTAACACCAGGAAACCTTATGCCTACTATGATGGAATCCAAGGACCACTGAAGAACGATTCATCTCATGATCAAAACCATAATGATAACCAAGGAAGAAGATGAACGCAAAGGGCAGTCAGGCAACGACAGAGATGCTTAAGATATGAGGAAGAACTACTCGGCGACTTTGTGAAGTAGATATCTATTAAAGATGGTTCCATAAAGTATGCCTGGTGTTTTAAAGGGTGGGGTTTTTAGTGGGTATACCAGGACAAGAGCGCGATATTACTGGGAATCCCACACTGCCATGTTGCTAGATAGCATGCACATGGCGTCCATAAACGATTTTCCACCGGCAAAAAAATAAAATAATAATAATAATAATAATAAAGATTTATTGGCAAAACTCAATACCATTACAAAAACAGAATACACGTTCGCCGAACGGCTGTTATTAACGGTGAATCCAAAAAAAAAAACAAAATCCAAGTAAAAAAGTAATATTAGTGCGTTACACAAAAAAGAAAAAAAAAACTAAACAGAAGTATAAAAGAACGGAGAAAATCTAATTTGTCCCAACAAGACCAATGCACAAATGCTGCTTATCCATTAACAACTTAAATACAGAATGTCTAAAGGCACGGTATGGTAGACGCTTAACATCAAACGGGAGCGAATTGAACAGTGATGCGCAAGTATATTTAAAACACCTCTTAAACTGTTGCGTTCAATGCTTGGATATGTCGATCAACTCCTTCCTACGAATATTGATATTATGGACATCAGTGCGAAATGTAATTTTGTTAACTAAATAAGGTGGAGTCCCAGTATTCATAATTTTATAAATGACAGAAAGAGAATGAAAGCGTCTGCGTCGTACCATATTAAGCCAACCGGCATCGAGAAGTTTGTGTGAAATTCTTTGCCGTTGTCTGATGCTGAAAATTAGTCGAACGCATGCTTTTTGTACACACTGAATTATACAAATATCTAACTGATCCAGGCAACTGTCGTAAATCGAGTCACAAAAGTTAAAATGTGATAATACTAAGGAGTCACAAAGCAGGTTTTTAGTAGGAATATCCAGGACATGACTATGCGGATATATCAGTTTTAGATTACAATAAGCACGCTTTATGCAAGTGCTAACGTGATGTTTAAGTCTAAGTTCGCAGTCCATATGCAGGCCTAAATTTCTAACGTTGTTTTGAGCACTCAAATATGTGTTGTTAATTCTAAGTTTAATATCACACGGAATCAGCGATCTTGTTTTAGGACCACCAAAAACCAGAAGCATTTTCCGAAGGAGAATTTATCAAGGAGTGTATGTTAGAAGTTTGCAGTGTTTTGTGTCCTGAAAAGAAATGAATTTGAAAAAATTAGTTTGCCAAGACGAACTGTTACCCGACGTATAGAAATGATGGCTAATGATATAAAAACAACTTTGACTGACCGTATGGCTGGTTTTGAATCATTTTCCATAGCATTAGACGAGAGCACCGATTTGTCTGACAAAGCTCAACTGGCTATATTTATTCGAGGTGTTGATAAAGAGTTCACAGTTAGTGAGGAATTGCTTGCTTTACTGCCTCTAAAAGAATCCACTACAGAAGAGGACATTTTTAATGAAGTTGGAAACGTATTCACAGGTTTTCGCTTGCCATGTTCAAAATTAGTTGGTGTATACACAGATGGTACATCTTCTATGGTCGGCTTACGAAAAGGTTTCATCGGAATTTTGTATGAAAAAGCAACTGAATTAAATGTGCAAAAAGATGATTTGATACTCCTGGAAAATGCTGAAACGGTTTTACGAGCTTAGAAATGGGATAGCAGATTTTATACAAATAAAAGATAAACCACCATCTGAATTGAGTGCCCCAAAATGGATATGTGACTTAGCATTTTTGGTCGACATTACAGGTCATTTGAATGATTTAAATTTGAAACTTCAAAAACAAGGACAGTTAGTAAATGATTTGCACAACCGTTTGAAAGCATTTCAGAACAAAATCCGCTTGTAGGAGGCCCAGATGCTGTCTGGTAACACTTACTATTTCACCACACTGCGTACGAAAATACTGTTTATGCTCAATATGCTACAGAACTCTAGTTACTGCACTCTACTCTATTCTATTGCATTATAATAATATAGTCGTATTATTTCATGTCTAATATCTCTCGCTAAAAATTATGAACATTAGGTAGGTACTTTAAAACTTTTAAACGCGGCTCGTGAACGTATTTGCCCACTAAAGCTTGGCCCACAGCATGTTGCCCATACTTGCTCTAAAATATTCACTGATGAAAATTAAATAATCGAATTCAACCAATACCGAAAATTATATTTTACGTGCTTAACTTCATACGTAAGGCTACATTTCTCGGCATATAATTCTCTTTGCCATATTTAGCTAGTCATATTATGTAAATATGTAATTTCTGATGACACTAAACCATTAATAAGGATAGCACGTTAGCGGAAGCCGTAAAACGTCTATCGTTCTGATTTATCAAACGCCATTACACAACCGAGCCAGATCCTTTTTTTTTATTTTCATCCGACGCGATAGAAATAGCGACAGTAAATGTCATTCATAAAAATCCTTCGAATACCAACGCCAACTGTAATATAGTGTAATTTACGCGGATGAATATTTTAAAGCGCCCCGATATCGCGGTATAAATTATGCGTGCAGCCTTCTGGACGCAAAAATAACGCGAAGGAACAGTTAAGAGTAAAAGAAAACGAAAATTGATTCATAGACGCCCGACCAACCCGTTTTCTGATTTATTATTATTAATTAACTAAGGCACATACCACCGTCTTTCTCTGGTTTGTGCTTGAATGGAGTCGCTTCTCACAATTACTCGATAGTGATCTAGTGCGACGTACAACGCAGAATATGTAACATCCGACTAATTACGTGTTCTACGTGATTGTGCTTCGGGATATGCGTTGTCTATGCAACCAATGATAATCGCGAATTTATTGGCCAATTAAAAGTTACCGTGAAAACTGTTAGACATAGAACTGGCAAAAAACCAAGGGCGTCAGTTGCATGAGTATTAGTGAAAATATTTCGGAAAATTCTTTACGGCTTTACGGCCGATTCCTAGGGAGGAAAGGAGGAAAGAACTTGGACATCAGTTGCATACATCATTAACAAAACTAACCAGAATTCTTGAAAAAACTCTAACCATGTGACCAATAAACGTTTTCTAAAGAACCGGTATAGTCAGAATTTCACTTAACTAGACTTTCAAACACGGAGCACTAAAACAAGTCGTAGTTAGTCGACTCTGCAGGAGAAGATTATATGTACACTGCTTCGTATGTCTTCTATTTTGAATCTAGAGAAAATATTAAATCATTTGGATGCAACTGGCTGCAAATACAAGCACTAATTTCATGGTTCTTTCAGATGTAAGAGAGGTTAGGTGTAAATCTAAAAAAGCGGATTATTGCGAAACTGTGGTGAGGATTGTTATTGCGCATTGTACTTAAAATATTGCCAGGAATGCATATCAATGGCTTTAAGCAAGAACGGACAAAGAAATTGCTATAAGTGAGGAACATGTCTTTGGTTTTAAAGTACATAAAGCTGCAACTCCCAAAGATTCAATTGACAACTTGTCAACGGGGTTAAACCATTAGACCACTTGAAAAATGCAGATTACAGAATTAGGATAACGCTTAGAATACAAAGTGTTGTGTAAAGAAGGATAAAGATGAACCACTTAGCTTTGTTTAAATTTTGTGAAAACCACAGATGGCGGCTGCTTTTGGTGGAAGCTGTTTCAACTAAAGTATGTATAAACGCAGTTATTGTTTGGTACTGTATAGGAGTTTTACAATATGAGTATGGTTTGGTCAGTGATGAGTATACTTAAGAAACGGGTTACTTAATAGCGGTGGTCAGCCAGAAAACGAAATATTTCCCTTGGGGTACTTTTGTTATCGGAGTTAAGTTATATTTATGTGAAATATCAAATCCATGACAGCAGTCGCAAATGATTGATTGTGGTACGAATTTAGTAAAACATCCACATGTTATTTTTATTTTTTATTTTTTCAAAAAAGTATTTTCTTCTACAAATGTTTTCTTTTAGCCGTTAGCTATTCCGATTGGTGATTCTTTGGTTAGACTACAAGCACTGTAGATGGATTAGACATAAACGATACATATAACAGACTTTTCAAAATTTATCGCACTTCTCAGAAACTTACACAACCGATGAAGTCTTATTTTCACAACTGTTATTTATCAATTTTAGAAATTTTGATATGATTTCCAAAATTCTGTTCAGAAATTCCGTATAAATACATACATGAGTATTCTGTGGTTATCTTTAAGTTTTCATTTGGTGGCCAAACTTGGCGAAACACCGGTCAATCAAAAAATGTTCCTCCTCAAAAAAAATTGTGGTATTTTCTAAACATTTAAAAAATGCAAAAATATACAGGCTGTCCATTTAAGACTCCGGTGTTTGATTGTAGCTATATCGTTAAATCAATAGAAATTTTGATTGATGGTATGTTAATGAGGATAAAAGGAGCACATGTTAAAATTAATTTGACTTATACAGGCTGTCCCAAGAAAGCGTACCACGTAATTATCACTTTTTTTTTAATTGAATGACCTACTTATTTCTATTGAACTGAGTGCACCTTCAGATGCTTCGCTCACACCCAAAATAATTTTGCTTTAAAATGCGACGTTGCCAGGTTATTGAATTTTTTATATTTCTTTTTGTCGAAATCACTACTTTAGTTGAACTTTAAATCTTGCATCATTTTTCATTTATTTTTAATGGAATTTTGTAAAAAGTCTAAACTGGCGTTATTTTATCTTATAAGCGTGGAATGTTGTGTGTATATTATACAAGGTGTCCAAAAATAATACACTGGCGGAATTAAAAAAAGCGTACAACTCGTGAGATCGCTTTGTGTCAGTTTTGCCTAATCTGATTTGTTCTTTATCATATTGCTTTGATAATGAATTAGTAAAATTATGTGGTAAGATCATATTATTGGTATTTATAGAAAAAAAAAGAATAATTACACATAATTTAATTAAATTTGAAAAACGTCACTCGTTTGTGTGCTTAATATTTCTGCCTTGATATTTTATTTCCTAACGAAAAATGAATTAATCATGAACTTTATTAAGGTAAAGTAAAAACTTATTATAAAATTAACACGTAGTATAGAAGAAACAACACTTAGTTCTTTACAGCTGCTCCATTATTTGCCACTACACCCTGCAACCGTTTAGGCATTGAGATGATACAAGATTGGATGTAGTCTGGCGAAAGCTCATTCCAGATTTCCTCGATTTTATCAGATAATTCTTGGACATTTGCAGGTATAAAATTGACGTCATACATTTTTTTCACAATAAAACCCCATATGTTTTCAATAGGGTTTAAGTCCGGGCTTTTAGACGACCATGGTAAACGAGTTACGTTATTCTCTTGAAACCAGTTCTGAACAGTTCTAGATCTATGAACGGGACAATTGTCATCTTGAAATATAAAGTTTCTTTCAAGAAACATAATTTCTGACGACGGCAGAAAAATATTTTCGAGAATTGCAATATAATTTGCACTAGTAAACCGACCCTCAATCATCCAGCAAATGCCTGGCCCTTGCATATTAATCCAGGCCCAAACATTGACCGAAAATCTGCCACCCTTTCGAGATTTCCTTGTATAACCCTCATTGTATCTTGAATTTGGCGGTCTGTACACTCGAACGCAACCATTGTACCAAGACTGGAAGACTTTCTCATCAGTAAAAATAACGGTTTCCCAGAAATTTAAATCACGAGGTAGAAATTCTAATGCAAAACCTATTCTCTGATTTTTATTATCTGCAGTTAGGAAAGGCTTCTTTGCAGCTACTCTATTTCTCAGGTCGGAATCTTGTCTCACTCTATTTCGGGCAGTACGGACGTGTCCAGGAAAATTCGTTCTATTAATTGCAGTCACTACCGACTCGAATGCATTATTCCTCAAAAACTGGATGAGATTTTCATCGTCTTCAGGAGTTCTTACCCTTTTCCGACCGGATCCATTTTTTCTTTGAACAACTCTTTCTTGCTGCCATTTTCTTTTCGCCCTCAGTATGGTACTTTTATTCACTTCAAATCTTTGAGCCAATGCTCTGATTGACCATCCTTCCTCTAGTAATGTAACTATTTGTGTTTTCTGAAGCAAACTCAAATTTGGCATTATTGTCTTCTACTACTTTGACAAATTATTTACAATTAATATATTTGACGTAAGCTGTCAAATAAAGAACGGTTTAATGTGTGGCATTTTCAGCGTACGCTTTTTTTAATTCCGCCATTGTACGTTTTTTTGGCACATCCTGTATAAGTCAAATTAATTTTAAAATGTGTTCCTTTTATCCTCATTAACATACCGTCAATCAAAATTTCTATTGAGTTAACGATATAGTTACAATCAAAGACGGGAGTCTTAAATGGACACCCTGTACATAATACGTAATATTTTAACGATACGTTGAAATTTATTAGAAATACTCCACATATGATTTTCGGTGAACAAATTGCCACAATTTTTGCAGAAAACCCTTGCATGATATGTGTAAAAATGTCTTCAAAAAATAATATGCTATATATAATTATAAATACTATCAGGATCAAAAAAAAACAAAAACGAACTTTGTTACAATGTAGCAAGTGTTCATTATAAATGTATGAAAGAAAAAAGAACTTAACGTCGTGATATTGACTTGATGGTTTAATACCTATATATAAACTTTTACAATACATGTATGTATACAGATTTGCAAGTAAAAATATATGTCCATATATTATAAATTAACATCCTATAAAAGGTATTAGCCAGATTCCATACATATAAGCAATTTATATGCATGTATTTTCTAACGATCTCATTTGACTAATGAAAGCTAATAATCTAATAACAATAATTTATTCTTATCAGACATAAAAGGCGAAAATGAGCGTCTTATACAAAACATAAAGGTAATAAATCAATCAATTAGAAAAATCTTGTATACGTTTCTTATAGAATATACTCATACTAAATAGATATTAATTATGTAAGAGTTATTACAGAGTTATATTACCAATTAAAATGCGAAATTAGAATTGTAACAAATTACTTTCTCACATTTATTTATTTTCTAAATTCTGTATTCGCCTCTACGCCTTCGAAGGTTATTCTTTATCATGAATTTTATCTGGGCGCGAAACGACCGGAACAGGAACATTGCGTTTAAAATTTTATACTCGGATTAGATAAGTCCAATTTGTTAATCCCGAATGCATGAAATTCATTTAAATTTTAAATCGATTTGATATTTATTCAGATGTAGCAGTAAGTTTTGCAATAATTATAACTGGAATAAATAGAAAATTACATTCGAAATCCCTGTTATTAATAAACGATAATGATGCAATTCTATATTTCTGCCAGATTAGTATGGAATTACTTAGAATTAATTGAATTCATCATAGATTAATACAGTGAAACCTGTTTAAAACGGAATCGACTGGGACCAAAATATTTTCCTTTATACACAGGTTTCCGTTTTACTCAGGTTATTATACATATGTATTAAAATATGAAATTCTAATGTTTCATTCAACCGTCCAATCTAAAGCATACCAACGCGTGAAATTCCAAAATTTTAACGAATTTGCTAAAGTTCTAAGACAAAATAGGCAAGTATCTAGATCATATCGCAGAAAAAGGAACACATTTATACATACATACCTATTTTATTTTATTGATATAAATATATGTATGAACGTTACTTTATCAACGTCCGACAAAAGATCGAACATGTGTGCACAACTATGTGTATTCCCTTTGTATTCCGTCTTCCTATTGAGTCGTTTTAACTAGTAATCCACACGTGTGATAGATTTTTCAATAGACAAAGTGTTTCCTTCATAGGTGGCCGTCAGAAATGGTCTGTTTTCTAATCGTAAATCAAGCCAAGGACCGTTGCCGGTCATTTGAAGTATGTAAACTCTGTTATTTATGGTGGAAACCGATTCCATTTTATGGAGGTTCACAATACTTTTTGGTCTGAATTTATTAGTACGGTTTCGCGTTAAACAGGTTGCGTTTTAAAAAGGTACAGTTGCTATGTTTTTTTACGAGGACGATTCCGGACTATGAAAATTTTCCGTCTTAAACAGTTTTCCGTTTTATCAAGGGTCCGTCTTAGGCAGGTTTCACTGTAATTCAGTAAAGTATCCAGTCAGCTTTCTCGAAAAGTATGAAAAATGAGTTTTTGACTGCTAGCTCATCCAATTTTGAGTATATTTAAGGTGAGCTATGATAACCTAATAATAATTTCACAATGCCAAACTATTCAAGCACAAGAAGGAGAAGGGGTGTTAAGGAATTTTTTTTTGTTCAAGTTCAAAAGAGATTCTTTTGGTTTCTTTTGATTGTCTTAGTTTTGGAATGTGCATGAATTTTTTTAATTAGCTTTCCACTGCAGAAGATAGATGTTTACGTACACTCACCTGAAAGAAGTTGTAGAACGATTTACATATAATCGCTATGTAAATCGTTCTACAACTTCTTTCAGGTGAGTGTACGTATCCTAGCATCCTGCCACGCGGAAATACACGCCATTGAAAGATGCGCCCAGTTCAACATCGATAGAAGCTACGAAAAGCAAAAGATTGTCATAATGTCCGATAGTCAGGCAGCCATCAGGCGGCGAAACTCCAATGCTATCAGCTCCAAAATAGTTTTGGGGTGCCTAGACAAACTAAACAGGTTGGACAAAAGCAATAAGGTAACCCAATCCAAATACTGAGAAAATCTCCACAGTTTGAGGCAAGCTAAAACTCTTCTGGGAACATACAACCAAAAGACATCCTCCGAATCCTTTAAGCTCAGCAAAACTAATATGCGTATATTTACAGGGATCTTCTCAGGCCATTGCAAACTGAACGGACACCTAAGTAGGCTCGGAATAATCAAGGATGCCGAATGCAGATTTTGCGGGAAAGAGGATGAATCATCCATACGTCTACTCGGAAACTGCTCTGCACTGTGCAACTTAAAGGCCTTGCACCTAGGAGCGCATGAAATTGAAGAGGGAGAACTATCTAATCTGAGGCCCTCCGATATCCTGCACTTTTTAAATTGAATCGGACTAATTGGCCAGCTGTAAACACAGCTAGAATGGGGGACACAATAGATCTTTCTGGTCGCAGTGTATCATCACCCCAATACCACACATACATACGTGCTTTCTAGGGTGGTCAGAGTGGTGAAATGATTACATGAATCAAGACTCCCCCTTTTTGTTTTTCTCAGTAATATTATACATGGATGTGTGATTTTTTGGATCAGCGCTTTGAGGGTGAGTAAACAGATTAGCTAGGACTCATAGGTACTACTCGTATATGCCCCTACTGTCGTTACTGTATACTCGTATATGCGTGCACCTTGGTAAAGTCTTTTCAAACATTTCTAGGGACACTGTTAATGGCAATTGTTCAATGGCACGTATTTTGTACCTAAACACTTATTGGCTTCCTATCTAACACTGCCGAACCCTTACATCTGTGATCACGATGACCAAGATGATGTGTAATTGTATTTTTTTTTTGGAGCAGAACAGACATTCTCAGGTTAGCATGGACTCAAAAGAACATATGTATATGATACTTTGGTAAAGTCCTTCCAAACCTTTCTGGACATGCTGTTCAATGACTATTGCTCAAGGCATGTATTTTGTGTCCAAAAAATTATTGGCTTCGTATCTAATTCTATCAATCCTTCCATCTATGACCATGATGATCAACATAACACCCGCATCAGTATAACTGTGATTTTTTGTACTAGAGCTTCGAGAGCGAGTAGATACCTATTTTCAGCGTTTTTAATTTACATAGATGCGTTCATACACATATGTACAGGTCATGTACTCTTCCACAATTGAAAGTCTTCAAATTATTTGCTAAAATCATACTTTGATGTCAAGTGGTCTTTTATGCTCGTCAACTGTCTTAGTTCTTGTAGAATTTGGTTGTGTTTTGATCCAATCTGATGGTGCCCATCATCACTTCTCTCTTCATCTCCTGGTGCAAGAAAACCAAATGGAAACACGACCTTCATTGCTGATATTTGAACAGGATTGGAATCGCTGTGTGGAGAAATCGCTAGGCTGGTTTCAATGTCAGCGTGAGTTGGATCTTGTATGCGTGTAAGTGCTAATCTTTGGTCAAAATACGCTGCAGAGTACTTCTGGAAAGGTCTAATTGCTGTGGACACCAATCCACATTTTCTTCCACTGCAGCTATGTTTTCAGTCGAACCACCTGCGAGGACGCAGAGGTGTTTTTATGTCCGCCACAGAACCGAGTGCGTTCAAACTTTTCAATTAATTTCGTAATAGCGGTCTCACTTCGGCGATTATGAGGCTAAATTGAAGAATAGCGGAGTAACTCCGATTTTTAGCTATTTTCGCGAGAAAAAGTAATAAGAGTAAGGTGATTTAGAGGTTAGATCGAACATTTTATGTACAGTTCTTCCTTTTGCAGGATATTAATATAATGTATAATGCATCCTTGGATCCAAAAACGACAGAAAATGCGAAAATGTGTGCGAAAAAGGAGAATTAAGTAAAAAAAAAATGTAATAAAAATATAACTTTGAATGCATAGCAGTCATATTCGCCGCGGCGACGTATGCGCAAAACTAGTGGCGAATATGGCTGCTATGCAGGATACACCGATAGAGGTATGCCGACGCGCATCTTATGCATATGTCATTGCGAAGCATTAATTGTAAAATACAAATCCCGCCTACGAAACCAGCGATTTTAACCTCTATTGAAATAAATTTCATATGTAATTTGTCTCGCACTGACGTCATGCGCGGCTTCGACGATATTTGGTTTTGAAACGAGCATACCTCTATCTGTGTATCCTGCTGCTATGCATTAAAAATGTAGTTTGCGCATGTGCCGCCGTGGCGCATACGCAAAAGTACTGTGAATATATAGCACCATGCATGTATGTTTTCGTTGCGCATTCGCAAAACTACTTCCATATATGCACTAAAAATAATATTTTGATAAATTTTCTGTCGTTTTTTAATTCCTGGATGCGTTATACGTTGTATTAATCTCCTGCAAAAGGAAGCACTTTACGTAAGATGTCCGATCTAACCTCAAAATATCGTTACTTTTATTCTTTTTTTGTCGCTAAAATAAGTGCGTCCGGGCTAAAATTTCTGCATTTTCTGTCGTTTTAGGGCCCAAGGATACGTTCACTAAAAATAATGAAAATCGGAGTTACGCCGCTATTCTTCAATTTTTGCGATTATGTCTACCAAAATGATCACGTAAATTGCGAAACGTATCCACGATAGATTCTCCATTTTGGTAATAGGTTTTCACTATAAGTCTACGTTTCTATACGTTTGTATAGCGCTGCATTCTTGAAATGTCAAGGCTTCACAATGCTAACTGTCAAATCCTGGCATTGTAGTACCAACTTAACCATATTTCGTGCGGATTTCAAAAACAACCTCCCGTTGAGACACTCTTTATATCTTCATATTTCAGATGGATTTCGGAGAATTAGTTTACGTACTATGTAAATACTACCAACAACGCACCCGTGTTGTGCCAGCCTCTCACTCAAATTTTTAATCTTGCTTTGCGAACTAATGCTTTCCCAGGTTGCTGGAAGATTGGCAGGATAACGCCAGTGTTCAAGAACGGCGATCGTAGCTGCTTAGAACATTATAGGTCTATCACTATTCTCTCCGTATGCAGCAAAGTTTTTAAGATTCTGTTACACACTAAACTATTTGCATGTGTTAAACCCTATCTATCGAGTTGTCAACACGGTTTCTTTCCTAAGAGATCAACTACTACAAATTTAGTAGAAATCACTCAGTTTGTCAGTGAGTGCATGGATGGAGGACGGCAAGTTGATGTTATATATTCAGATTTCAGTAAGGCATTTGACACAATTGATCACTCGTTGCTTATCTCTAAATTATCTTCTATTGGCTTTTCTCCTAAATTTACATTATTCATACAGTCTTATTTACATAACCGATCTTATTATGTTCAATATAATGGTTTTGCATCTGCTTGTTTTGTCCTTCCAACTTGTGTACCTCAGGGCTCTAACTTAGGGCCGCTCCTATTCAATATATATATTAATGACCTTCTGGATAAGTTGGACTGTAGGGTGTTGGCCTATGCCGATTACCTTAAGATCGTTAGTAGCATTCTTTTACAGCTGATTGCTTAGCACTGCAGAATAATTTAGACATCATTGGGGACTGGTGCAATGCTAATAGCATATGCTTAAACACTAGCAAGTGTGCGACACTCTTTTTTACCAAAAGCACAAACCCGTATACTTTCGTATACAGTGCGCACCAGAAAGAAATACCCAGGGTGGCGCATTTCAAAGATCTCGGTGTGATTTTTAATTCACAGTTAACTTTTTCCCCTCATATAACGTCTCTATTTTCGTCTGCTTCTGCATTTCTTGGTTTCCTTATACGCTCATGTAAAGATTTTACTAACGTGTTAACACTTAAAGTTTTATATTCCGCATTTATAATGTCCAAGTTAGAATACAGTTCTGTTGTTTGGTAACCGCACTACCATCACCAACAGGTCTAATAGAACGAGTCGAAAAAAGCTGCCTTAAGTATCTCTTGTTTAAGTTGGATGATGTCTATCCAGCTCGTGTGGCAGATTACGCAGCTTTATTGCGGAGACATGACTTCCGTTCTCTTTCTCAGCGAAGAGATGAAGCTAGCTACAAGTTTCTTTTGAAACTCATTAACAGTAGTGTTGACTCACCTTCGCTTCTCAGTCAAATAGCCTTTAGTGTTCCAAGCTACAATTGTAGAACGTCTGCTTCATTTTTTACTCCTAGAGCTCGCACTAATATCCTTCACAAAGCCCCGCTAAGCCATATGCATAGGAATGCTAATTTGTTTTGTCCTGACCCCTTTTACTCTGGCACTTAATTGTATTTATTTAATTTAGTCGATTTGTACACTGTTACATTTTCTTATTTTTATTATATATACACTAATTTTGTTGCCTTTGGTTTATTTTTGAGATATAGATTTAGTTTTAGTTGGTATGTTATTGTTTTACATTATTGTTGTTTTTTGTACCTTCTTTCTTGTTGTACTACTGCACACATTCTGTTTATTTTTTATTTTATCCTATTATTGGAACTCCTGTTCTGTTGGACAATAAACGCTATTATTATTATGATATTATTATTATTATTATTATTATTTTATTATTATTATTATTATTATTATAAAGGATTAGGTATTATAAATTTGCAGTACTGTACCTCACTACTGGCATGTATTAATTAAAAATTGCCTAATTTTTTCACTGCCTCATACTACTTTTATGTACTCCCTAACTGCACTTATTTTCGGTACGTGAAAACATCTTGTCGTACCAGAGCGATATTTCCTGTTTATTATCGTAATGTTTGTACAAACTCTTTACATTGTTACGATGGAAGTTCGAAACTATTTACGTTAACTAGCGCAGTGTAGCAGCAAGTTAGTAAACATGTTACACGTAGAACATTGTGTGTATGTAAAATATCTCAATGTAAAGAAAACATTCGACGGTATCGTTTTCAAACATCGAAATGCCTTAAATGTCAATTAAAACACCATTATCGTTCACCATCTATTTAACGTATAGAACTAGTTCGACACCGTTTGGAAGACGTTAAATAAAGAACGTTAACAAAGTTGTCCCGGCCGAGCGTAAGGTCTCTGGCGGAATCGCTTATTCTTATTCGGAGTGGATGTCGCTTGTCTATGTCACGTTACGAAACCGCGAAATGCTAACGGATTAGAACGTTTGTTTTCGTTTTAAGATAATAGTTGCACGCATTAATCTGAACGATTTAATGTCATTTATTAAATTAAACTTTCCTCTTTCAAACCGCTAATAGAGTATTGTGAAAGTAATGCGACTTAATTAGTTTTGGTTAGGCGCCAGTAAAAATTGCTATAATTAGTCGATGTCAATCGTATAGTACAGTATATGTCGCGCTATTTATAATACTACGAGACGTTAACGCTCCATTTATTTGATTGTGGAATCCAACGCTGTTGAATGTAGGCGGTAATTGTATTGATTATTCCTAAATATTTTAGTTTGGAAAGGTTCAATTGAAAATAAATGTGGAGTTATGATTGTTGACTTACAGCCATATCCAAAAATATTAGGCATCCCGACTTTCAACACATTTTTGTTTATTAAAGTAAAAATATGCAAAAATCTTTTATTAACGTGAAATTATAAAAAATATTTAGTATTTCCATCATTGGTTGGGCAATTCTTTGTGGCACTTAAGGCATTTCACTCCTGAAGAGCATTTCTCAATGCTGTCCTTATTGTTATTCTATCTTCTCTGATTCTACGTTCTAATATGGTCCGCAGGTTCTTCTCAGGATTACGACTTGTAAGCTGGCTGGCCAATCCAGCAAGTTAACTTTACCTTATTTAAACCAGCATATCGTTGTGGCTGATGTGTGACGTGCGTTAAAGAAAGCGTCAATAGAGTTTCCAATTTATGTAATTTTTGGTGTTCACATGGTCTTCAAATAAACATTTTACTAACAGAGTCAGCAGTTATGCAGCTCCAGATTATAATGCTGATACCTTTACGTATGATAGCATTCACCACGTAATCGGGATGAGGTTCTTCAATCAAGTTTTCTTGCGATCTTCTTTATCTGTCTTGGCGTTTGGTTATCAGGATTTTCTGTCTATTGTTGTCTTCTTTATTCCTATGAAAACACTGAATGTGGAGGACATTAAAGAAATTTGCTTATCTCTACTTGAGATCGATTTTCCTCATGTAAGACCTAAAGAAGACTATTTACGTTTGTTGTATAATATTACTTATTTGATAGACGTTTGAATACACCACTCATAGTTTTTAATATTTTTTACGATTCAAGTGTGTCTAGAGGTGCCCAATACTTTTGGTCACGGCTGTATCTTATACGACCTTTTTCAAATTTGTTGCAGAAAATTGTTGGGATTGATTTCGAAACCACTTTGGGACCTGATTTTTAACTTCTTGTCTGATTCCAAAACGTAAAGCTTCTTTAAGTCCGATGGGATCGAATTCAAGGCTATAGTTGGAATGTAGAAGAACGTTTTGAACTTAGTTCTAACACATGTAGGCCCGCATCATCATGAATCAAAATTATATCTTCAGTCAATAGTTCACGAAGATTTGTTCGTTAAACAGGCCTTATTTTATTTTTATGCTTATGAGTGTAACATTACCTAACGATTTATCGTTGCAATAAATAGGAACCCGCCAATCTCAAAATGCCATAAGCACTGATTTCTAACTACAGATGACTAGCGCAACAATTTCGTCCGAATAGAAGAATCCACTCAATGATATTTCAATTAACCGTAATTTTTGCGATTGTTGGACATGATTTGAAGCCTAGGTTTTCTTGTAGTTGTCTATGAGTTGAGTTGGAACCCATTTCTAGTACTTTCCATGATTGAACTGTTTTTGCGATGCTCATACTTTTGGCTGAGCCTGTATGAAGGATATCATTAAATATATTGACAAGCAAAACAGGCAACAACAACCAAAACAGGCATTTTAACTTTTAACAAATGTTGAGTATTTTTTATTAATTTATATGTTGCATTATGTACATGTTTTCTGCACAATCGTCGATTCCAAAACAAAAAACTTTTTTCGCGCACTAAACACCACACCTCAGTCCCTTTATAGATTAAATCGGGGAACTACCATAAAAAATTGTTTACCTTATTACCAAACAAACACCTTGAAGCATTTTCACGAACTTTCGACATTTTAAATGCGCTGCAACCGAATTACACGTTACGGGTAACTGCAATGCATGATCATGAAACAATACCGTACGATGACTGACTACGAACTACATATTTCACTACATACATACGTACTCGTGCGATAGGCGGGCGCTGTTAAGGTCGCTCCCGATGTACTGCAGCTGGAACCGGACCAATTCTTGCGGTCTTTAGTTATTACTTCAAATACGACGATGTACGAAAAAGACGTGACACCCTTTATGTAATATATTAATAGTTCTTTAATTAAAGATGATATTAAAATTTCGGTCGTTAAGTTCCGCTCCATGTCATCAATGACGTTTACGCAATTTTGCCGAACTAATAATAAACAACTGTCAAATTTGACGTATAGGTTATGAATGGCAATTAGTCGATAATAAAGAATTGAACGCAAGAAGTAGACTTTAGTTTTTGTATTAAAAAAGTATTACAAAAAAGTACAAGTCTTAAGTTTAATCTGATAATTCTTCGTTTTCATTTGAACTGTTCATATTCACATTAATAACAAATTTCCCAGGATCTTCTCGCTCAATTGCAACTTTCCTCTCCTACCATTGGTATCTTCCATTCTCAGTATAGCATTCCTTTCCTCCAATTCTTTGGTGTAATAGATTTTAATGCGTTTTGTCAAGTTTGTTTTACTGTTTCTATAGTTTTTATAGACAATGCATATTCTTCATAGTATAATAGCTTTTTGTTATACCCCAAATCTGTTCTATGGCGGGAGACGGAGTATCGATTTAATCTTGTGAATCATAATCTTCTGCTTGAAAAGTTTTTTTTATATGAGATAAGAAGCTGGGTTAGTAGTTATCCAAAAAACTCATTATGACACTGTAGATGTGTCTTGCTCTAGTGAACTACCTTTACGTAGACGTGTTCCGCAAGGAAATTTAATTGGACCGTTGATGTACATATTTAATCGATGCTAACGACATTCCATCGGATAAGACTGATTTCTTCGCAGATGACACTTCAATGCTTACAAGTGATTCAAACAACCTGGTTAGTGTAAGCAAATATCTACATCAGAAGGACTTAATTATAAATAAAACGAGACCCGCTTTTATTGAATTTAAGGCAACAACTCACGACAGAGATTCTTTCATACTAATTAGAAATGGTGGATCTCATATTGCACAAGTTCTTGTAAGTGTAAGTGAAATAAACACATTCACAGTTTCTATACAAGTTTGTTTTAAAGCTACAAATAAAACAAAATTTAGGCAAGAACTAAAACAGTATTGTTGATTTTATGACTGATGTGTGTATTGGAATTAAGTTAGTAATATATATAGCGTCTATAGTGTTTTGTTATTGTGTCTATATACTATCGAGGGCAAAAGTAATGACTCAGACTTCAAGCGATACGGCCTTCCACATTTGACTACTCGCACTGGGCGACTGCAATTAGGGATGGATACCTAGGAGGTAAATTTCAGGTAGAAGGATTCGTAAGAAATGTAAAGCGATATATTATAATTTCATCATCATTAGTTGCATTTACGCTTTCTAGAAGAGAAGAAGTAGTGCTGACTAGAATTCGTAACTAGATTTCGTAAGCACAAGTTGTTTTTTTGGCAAAAGTAAATATTGTTTGCTCTTCTATATGGATAAAACTTGTATGTTTTACACATGTAAATTTTCAATAATATGGTTTTTAATATAATAAAACGATTCTATTTACAGGAAAACGAATTGTTAGCATTTTATAGAAATTTATGTTTTTTAATATTTACGCAATTGCAAAATAATGAATTTAGTTTTAATTTATTAAATCATAGGTATAATATATGTATTTTTCTTACCTATCTATTTTCCAGATATTTTTCCACTTTAAGGTCAATTCAAACACTATTAATTCGATTAAAGATCAATTCATTCCAGAACAATGTGTTGAGATTCCACAGAATTTTAAATAATATACGATACATTATAAATTAATTCGTCTAATGAAATGTTATTATTATCTACCAAAAATTTGGGACCCAAACTCATATAACTTATAACATAATAGATTCCACAATCTCTTAGTTATCCTGTAAAATTAGAGCGTTTCCAAGTGCTTCAGGATTGATTGGTTTTTGATTATTAAATTATCATGAATTTAGTTCCGAAGTGTTAATTGTTATGTTGTATGTTACATGTAATATCACTATTACTCCCTTTAAAATTCTTATTCTCTTTAAAATTACTATAACTGCAGTAATAATGGAAACGATTACAACTTCTTAAGAAAACTAATGGTATAAATGTTATAATAGTATATCTTTAAGACATATTGTATAGTTTGTGTTGTTTCAATTAAAACATTAACCGAATGCTAAGAAAATAAAAATAAAGTTTCTAATTTTATAATTTTTGTAATTATTATTTAAACAATATTTTGCACGATAAAATGGTGACTAATTTATCATAAACTTCTTTTTTCTTTTATTAATTTATCTAAGTTCTACCTGGATTCAGTATCATATTTATTTCCAATATATTCACAATTTGCTTGGTTTAAATTCTTTTAAATGCTCGCTACCCTTTGGCCTGCGGCTATACGGCTTATTGCAGTTGCCCAGTTATGTTTACATCAATAAAGATTCAGAACGGAAACCCTACAATAGACGCGTTTTATTGCAGTTTGAGTCATTACTTTTACCCTCGATAGTACACCATGTATATGGCAGAGAGGATAAATGCAATTATATGTATAATATAATACTGTCCGCAAATTAGATTTTTTTTAGAATGTATCCCAACCTATTTATTATCTCTATTGCTGTTATACTAATATTAACTTGCAATCCAATCCGGATCTAACTATATCTGAGAAATCGGTTGGCGTTGCAAAACGAGTCATTTTTATATTATAATTAACATGAACGAAACATTTCATCCAAATTGCTGCGGAAAATACACATATTAAAGCAATTATATCTTGTACGTGGTGCAGCCTAGTAATTACAGATTGCAGCAGCACGTTGTAGTGTAATATAATTCTACTTTAATTCTAATTGATAATTAAATTGTTATTGCACATACATATGTAGTTACAGGCATATAAGTAGATACAATGTGTAACATAGTTTAACGTGTTAATTTTCACTAGCAAGTTCCTTGTTCTTTTTTTTACAAAGATCACATACAGAGAGAGAGAGAGAAATTTCGCATCGAGTCATAGCGTTTCCATATAATGCAACATTAATATATGAACTACGATGCCATATCGCAACTTCGAGAATCTAGCAAATGAAGTATGCATGTAGTGGTAGGAGCGGGAACAGCATTATGCGAGACAATACGGGAGAGCATTTGTAAGATGTGTCTAGTCCAAGTATTGTTTTCATTACTGATCGACAGTTATTAATGCAACTATAAAGACCATACCTACAATGTGCAAAATAAAAGTTTTAATGTGCGAAACTTAAAATATTTTCCTTAAATAAAATCGAAATAAGAATACCTACACTCTCCAAAAAAGATCTTATTAAACTAAAATATACTTTCTTACAAAAACGACATAAATAAACAGATAATTCTAGAATATAGTAAACGTATAGGGTTTTGCTTCTAAAGTATAAGGTGTTCAAACAAGCCACCTTGTTGGTGTTGACAATGTCCTAACCTATAATAAAAATGTCTGTGCACATTTTGAAGCATACCAGGGGTAATATACGGTTGATTGCATCGATAACTTTTTGCCGCAATTCGTCTAAGTTTTGAGGTCGCTCATGTTGGTGTTTATAAATCGTGTTTTTAATGTAACCCCACAAGAAATCTAAAGGGGTTAAGTCGGAGATAGGAGCGGTCATGCAATTGCGGTTCTTGTACTGATGAGGCGATCAGGAAAAGTTCGTGATAAGTACCTACAATTGCACAACACGAGCATTATGTGCAGGGCAGTTATCCTGCTGATATCAGATGTTATTAAAAGGTATGTCCATGACTTGAAGACTACAAGTAATATGTTCTTGTAATAGAGAAAGATAATTTTGAGCAGGTAAGGTACCATCTATAAGAAACGGACCAACTATTTCAGTACCTAAAAGTCCGGCCCACACATTTCATTTTTGTTGTTTGTATAGAGTGTGGAGAGATCCAACAAGATATTTATTTGTCGTTGAACAATACCTTGTAACTGAGGACTTGCACTGTCCGTGCAAATAAAGTGTGGATTCACCTATAAAGTCCTTATAACTCCATCAGAAGCAAATAACATAATTTTGGTTTCATCAGACCAAATTATCTGCTTCCACTATTCTACGATCGAAGTTGCTTTTCTGGCGCCCACTGAAGTCTTTCTTTTTTTGTTCTTTTGTAATATAGAAGACTTTGTGAGCGCTTACTTTCGTTAAATTCACTGTCTTTTATACATCAAATAAGGTATTTATGGTAGCTGCTATTTGTGGAGCAGATATTCGGCAATTTGTTTGCACTTCTCTAACTTTCATTGAGTCTAATCTTACTGCTGTTTTCTTCTATCGTGCTCTACCACTTATTCTCTTTTTTGAATTTTTGGACAATATTGGCCCCAGTATATTGGTTCACACAAAGGTGTTGACTAATTTTTTCGTACCCAAACTCTTTCTCTAATAATTCTTTTCAATTTTCGTTCTTAAATCAATGCCCAACTCTTTGACTTTTGCAATTCTGATGCGGCAATGGCATTACGACGAGTCAGTTGTTCTCATAATGTTAAAATCTCAAAGATTAGAGAAAGAAGAGATAATTTAGTACTAATACAAGGCGGCTTTATGTAAGGATGCGAGTATTTATTTTTCGTTGACAGAAAACCTTTGTCTGAAAAAATTATAATTCGCATTTTTGCATATGGTCTTTATGAAACCGTTTCCAGTGATGCCGAGATCACTAAACTCAGATAATATAGAAAGGCGTCATCACTTTTGAAATTTTTCTGCAACTTTAGCGGTGTAGTAGGTTGCTAGCCTTCATTCATATAAACACACAAGCAGTTTAACCAAGGCCGAATAGTATTCACATAGGGTAGGCTACTTAATTCACGTCCAAAAGCTAGTCACATGACCAAATACATACCATGACGAAACTACCATTCCGTGGGAGAAGAAATTCACCAAAATTTCGGGTTGTGTAGAACTTCTCTGCAAAAATGAGAGCCCAATTCCTATACTACATGGGCTGAAAAGTCCCGGGATTTTTCGATGGCTGGCGACACTACAAAATGGACATGCCTCATTTCGAAAGGCACATATGCTCCTAGGTAATGTATGCAGTTTCACGACATTTCATGTGAAAGTTACATTCGCTTAAGTGACGCTACATCGGCTTTCGTAAAAGAATTGGAAAAAGAGGAATGTCGCATCTTGGTAAAACATGGTGATTTGATGGGAAAAACTTCTCAACAATCCTTACAATGGTTGCAGAAATGTTATCCCACATCTGCTCCTTAGAGAACAACAGTTTATCGGTGGTTTGGTGAATTGAAAAGGGGTCGTACAAGTACCGAAGGTGCACCACGCCCTGGGAGGGTAAACGAGGCTACGAATGCAGAAATCGTAAAGTTGAGCGAATTAGCTGAGACCGTGGGCATCTCCACAGAACGGGTAGGATACATTCTGCACGAACTGTTAGGAATGAAAAAGCTTTCGGCACGATGGGTGCCGCGTTTGCTGACCATCGACCAAAAACAGCAGTACGTTGATGATTCAACGGCCGGTTTGGCATTGTTGCAGCAAAATCGAACGGACTTTTTTCGACGTTTTGTAATAATGGACGAAACATGGATCCATTACTATACGCCTGAGTCTAAGAGACAGTCTGCAGAGTGGCTGGAATGCTACGAAAACCGACCAAAGAAGCCTAAAAAGCAACGCTTCGCCGGCAAGGTAATGACCTCCGTGTTTTGGGATTTCTATGGTTTAATTTTTATTGATTACCTGCAGAAGGGAAGAACAGTTACAGGAGAGTATTACGCAGCGTTATTGGACAAACTGAACGATGAAATAAAGAAAAACGCCGCCATATGGCGAAGAAGACAGTTCTGTACCATCACGATAACGCGCCGTCTCACAAATGCTGGAAAGCGATGGCCAAGTTGGTAGAATTAGGATTCGAATTAGTTGCTCACCCTCCGTGTTCTCCAGACTTGGTCCCACTATTACCTCTTTCGTAACCTCAAACGGTGGCTCCAGGGAAAGAGATTTAGTTCGAGTGGAGACCGATGCGTATTTTGAAGACTTGGACGTTTCGTACTACCGAACGGGTATTGAAATGTTGGAGGATCGCTATATTAAGTCTATCGCCCTCGAAGGCAACTATATTGAAGAATAAATATAACTTTGCCCAACAAACGCTTGTTTTCATTAAAAATCCTGGAAGTTTTCAGCCGATGTAGTATATCATCCCACATGTCATATTCATTACTAATCCAAATCGAAAACACTTACTAATATTAAATAAGAGTTCATGGCGCAAAAGGATCAGGAAAGGAGAGTGTGCAATTTGATAGGTATGTATATATAATTGTTGGAACGATAACAACACAACAGAATAGGTACTTCAGGTAGAAAAACACAGTAATTATAAAAATTACAGTCAAAAGAAAATGGAGTAAGTCGGAGGTAGCAAGACAGAAAATTCAATCTCTGATTGCTATCCAGAATGGTGTGTGATGTATGCACGACTTACAAAAACAAAAATAACAAAAGCAACGCTGTAAACCTGTGAGGACTGCATATGAAATCACCCAACAGACACTACAAAGCGTACAGCTTAAATAAAATACGTCAAAGACCTAAGACATGAGCTAGTTGTAACAGCCAAGTCGAGTCAATCTTTCTGGACCACAGCACTGCAATCTCAAGCAAGTTTTCTAAATCATTTTGGCATAATTACTCCAAACATGAGACAATAAATGGCCCACTTCAAAACACTCCAATGAGAATAGTGGAACTGAACATGCCAGTAGATGTGCACCTAATTACAAATTTTTCATGAGAAAATTTTTAGTTTAACTTTGAAAATGCAATAGTACTTAGCCACTTGTTCAAACTACAATTCAAGCTCTAATATCTCTTCCAATAAACGAAGCTGAAATCGATTACGCTGTTATGCAACAAACATGCCTAAAACTGAATAACCAGAATCTGAAGACTTGATGGCGTCTGTCCATCAGACTAAAACTGTATGATCTCCTTGAATCATTGTGAAAAAAATTTGTATCTAATCATTCTTTCTAACCACTACAATTTTTTCAAAAAGTACTCTGGATGGACAAATCAAAGTTGTTTGTAGTATTTGGGCAAAGAAACACACGGCAGTAATATACAGAAACTATTGAAATCATCTACAGCAAAGAAATACGTTGTAATTTATGGTAAGACCACTATAAAGTCTAGACATTAACCCTAAATCCGCAACAGATTTCTAAAATGTCTTGCAAGAATGGTGAGCCAATATTCCTCACCTAGTTTTAGAGAGTCTACTAAATTGATTGACCAGAACTGTTCAAGATGTCCTTTGTGCGAGAGGAGGACTCTTTGACGAATAGAGAAATTTTTGTTGTGTTAATTACTTTCAAGACCAATTAAAAATTATAACTCAAAAAGCTTTGATTCGTATTAATTCTGAAAATGCCTGTACAAAATGGTATTACCATAATTATATTTAATCGTTGTTTGTTATGTTCTAGAAGTGTTCAAATTAGGCGACTGTTTCATGGCAACATTTTTCTTTATATTAAATATGCTTTTACCAATAATATCTACAGAAAAAGTGTTGAGTATCGTCTGTATTTGAAAGAATTTTGGATATCCTAACACGCAATCAAGTAGATTTAATAAAATATCAAGGAATAAACCGCAATAATCTGAGGAAATTGTGATTATGCATTGCATAGTTTCAGAAGCTCACTTTCTTCGGTCACGCAATTCCCATTACTCCTGAACAAAGAGGAAAACCCATAAAAGAGCATAACACATGGAATAGTGAAAATATTCTCAATTTATCTTTATGTTTGCTTGGATAGTTGTTTCGCATTTTTTAACCACAATATAGTGTGAGGTATTAATTGCAGATTGTACCTGTTATTTTAGCCAAGTACTTCCTTGGACTTATTGGATCATTTATGGATTTTACGTCGATAATTCCGGTTAACGAACACTCTTTCACTTCGCAGTTAATCTACTAATGATATTGACCTATTTCTATCCGCGTAAATCAATTAAAATTACAAATACTTTACTTGCCGATGTAATAATGTCGAAAAAAAATCGTAAACTCGTGATATTAGTTTACATAAACCATTCAAATCGACTCACGACAGCGTTAACGTTGTCTTAACTGCTTGTTGCACGATATGGATATAATACTTGCACACACGTAACAGTTCTTTTTGCCTGATAAAATGTAAAGGACACCGATCTCTCTTTCCTTCTTTCTTGGATATTTCACGGCAATTGTTGGTGAAGGTAAAGCCGTAATAAAATCTTCAAACGCAAGGAGCATGTAAATAAATCACTTCAATGCCTAACTTAGAAGTAAATAGAGCGATGTGTGTTCCATTTAAGGCATGGAGAATAATTACACACTCGAGGACTTGAAAATTGACATTTCTAATAATTGTCGTGAACGCTTTACCCGGTCGAACGGGTAATTGGGTATGGATTTAATTATGTTTGATAATGCTATACGGCAATTAAAACGGTTAACTCTTTTTTCGTCTCGTATCATTTCAAGGATCGGAATTTACTATTTTGCGTAATTTTCCAAAGTGAATAATGAAATATTGACTGGTACAGGTGCAATTATAGTGTATTTAGTTTTTAAACGACCTGATCTAATGAATAACGTGATAAATATACGTGTTATACAGAATTATACGGTATTAAATGTCAGAGAATACTGTCGACCAAAACTTAATCTAACGACCAGGTTCGCTGTTAGTTATAGAATGTATATGTATGTGCATATACATATAACCATTTTCTTTATTGATAATAATTTTATTTATCGATAATTTAATGAAAAGTTAATTTCTAATAGTGCGAACAAGATGCTGAAAGAAATTATTAAATTCTGTCAACTTGATAGATATAATCTGTAAAGACCGCAATAATTTATCCGGTTCCAGCGGCAGTTCATCGGCAGCGATCTTACCGGCGCGCGTCTATCGTACGAGTATGTATGTAGTGAAGTATGTAGTTCGTAGGCAGCAAGGAGCATATCATATAAGAGTGAAGCATTCCACGCTAAAAATTAGACCCGGACGCGAACGCCACCTGGTAGTCATATGGTAGTTTCTAAATTTGTAAACAACGGCGATGGCGGCACTTTTAAATTAGTACAATGCTTTTTTTTGGTTCTAAATACAGTCTAAATACGTGTTTCGATCTTGTTTGATCTCATCAGTGCAATATATCTATAAATATAGAAATTACAGACACGTATTTACGTGTATAAATAAAAATAAATTCTGGTAAAACATAAAGTTAAACTCCAAGACAGATAAATATTTAACATTTAATAAATAAAGCAACATAATCTTGAAAATATAACAAAATAAACTATGTACTCGTAACAATAAATAAACTGAAATTCTAATAAACAACTACATAAAATAAGGACAATTCTTCATATGCACAAAACACTAGAAAACCCTAAACTTCTTACCCTCTACAAATGCATCAGCTGTCTAATTTTTCTCGCGTTTCGAACAGATCTATCATTAGAAGACCGACAAATATCATCATGAAATTTCCTAATAATTAAACTCATAGATATATTTAACAGCTGTTCTTGACCCAAAGTTTGATGATCGGAATGAACACAAGTATACCATGAAAAGCTAACCTTCCTCAAAGTTACCAATATTTTCTTCTGAATAGAATTTACATGGCCAAATGACTTTAGCAAGACAACCATCCTATCGTAAATGTTATTAACATATAATACCAAACTAAAACTGGGACAAAGAAGATTATTTGAATCACCAAAATCCTTAAACATTGTAAATGTATGATGAGGTTCTACGTTAGCAGAAAATAAAGAAAATTTACAAACCTCACAATCGGGTAAATTTAGTTTTTGTAGGATGAATGCACAGACATAGGTGACAGCTTAATCGGAACATTTAGAGAAGAATCTTCTAGTTCGTTCTTATCCAATCCACAAGTCGTAGCACTTTTAGGTTCAATAGAAGTCATAAAAGATTGCAGATTACTTAAGATATGCCTACTATCCTCCTCACAATTGAACCCAATAGAATAGGACACTAAATTATTTAGAATACAAGTTTTAAAATTAGCAATGAACTTATGACAACTTGGATTTGTATTAAGACCACCACATTGACGTATGACACCCAATAAATTCTCCAAAGGATTAGCCCATCTACTACAATTAATAAAATAAAACAATTGATAATAACAAAACTTAGCCGGAACATGTGCTCCTTTCGTTCATAACCTTACCTTACTCAAGGTACATAATTTGTAATCACTACGTCATCATGATTTGCACTTTTATTGATTTTTATTGTATCCTCAATATTGTACACCGTTGCCATGTCACTTCCCCTTATAGTTAAGCATAATTATTGATAGATTCCTTAATGATCAGAGCAACAAAAAGATTTTTTGGTGAAAATATCGCTATAAACTGGCTCATATTTCATATCAAAACCTCTTTTGATGTTTGATTATAATTGCTTTAAATATAAAGCCTACAAAGACTTGGCAACAATACTATATTTAGTTTACCATATGCCTCGGAGGTGGCACGTACATCTTGCCCGAAATTTCAAATTTAAAACAAACGCCCGTGGTAGGCAGTCATTGGACGGTATTGTTGCATGATCATGCATTGCAACCTGAAATATTTCTAGAATCGGCAGGAGATGGCGCACAAAAGTTGAAGTGGATTCATTGATCGGCAAGAGCCAGCCTTTTTTATAGCTACTGTCAATAGTTGTTGCTTAAGAGTCTGCTTTATGTCACAAGTCAAGATAACAGACATCTCACAGGAACGCGTTATACCACGTTTACTCACACCAGAGCAATAACGAAATCGGGTGACAGCTTTGGAGGAGTGTCTGATCAGGATTCAACGTAATCCAAAAGATTTCTTCATGCATTTTGTAACCGTGAATGAAACTTTGAACCACCACTATATGGCGATCAGTTTTTGGAATTCGCAAGGAGTGATCCTTATCAACTATTTTTAAAAAGGAAGGACGCTCACGGGGCAATACTACAGCGATTTATTGGTCCCGATTTATTGATTTTAGGAAAGACAATTTAAGCAAAATTGGATCAATTTTCAACAAAAATAGATCCAAAGGCATTTTAAGAAAAATTTATAAAACTACAAATACATAAAATATACAACACAGACACAAAACAAACTAGTAAAATATATACCACAATTTCGTACATCAAGGACATAAGTGACAACACTAAACACGAATTTAAAAAATCAGGCATAAACATTACATTTAGACCAAACAATAACAGACAGTTATTTACAAATTTAAAAACCAAGATTAAAAAAGATAATCAAAGTAATGTCGTATATAAATTAGAATGCAAAGCCTGTGATAAATGTTACGTATGTAGGTCAAACTAGACAATACTTAAAAAAACGACTCTGACTCTGTAATCATCAATACACTGTAACGCTTAACATAAACGCGAAAACTGTTTTGTCTAAACATTCTAAAGAATTACGACAACTTTGATTTTGAAAAAGTTAAGATTTTAAAAGCAGAAAACAATTATAAAAAGAGATTAATATATGGAATGATATACATTAAAAAAGAGAATAACGCGGTCAATTTTAGAACGGATATAGAAAATTTAAGTATTATTTATAATAATTTAATCACCTAGTCACTGAATTTTATCAAATTAAACCCTTGACTACGTTTATTTGCTGTTTTTCCCTAGTCCTTGAACAGAATTGTTAGTTTGACAAAAAATACATTGATATAAGGATCATTATTCTTATGATTATAAAATTACATTTCAAAGATATCTTTAATTGTCCACAATATTGTAAACATAATCCTACATGTCACTGAATTTTCTGTTGATAGGCATGAGTAGATGTTTAATTGACACAAATTAAATGTCAATTTTATTCCACTGAAGAAGTAGTAAGGACAGCCTAATAAAGTGTAAAAAGTGGAAAAAAAATATCAGAAAAACAAGATAAACAATATTGAAAGAGAAACGATCTCGCTTGCAGCGGAAAAAAAGAGATTTTAGTATAAAACGTTAAGTCCCAGGTATTTTTGAAGAATGAATTGATAACAAAGAAAAATCTTGGAGTGTATCACTAGCGACGGTGAGAAAAAATGTATGAAAGAAATAAGTGCAGTTTCTGCCGTATAAAGGTGGTGAAAAATTACGGCGGTTGAAGCATTAAGTATAGATATATTGCGTCATTCATCAGCTATCTTTATGCAGAAACTGTTTGCACGCGTTAGAAACATTAAAGGCCAGTGCTGTCAATTATTAATTATATTAAATGGTATGCACTTACATATATTATCGTAAATTCCGTTTACGAGTTTATTTAAGAGATTGGAAAAATGAAGATATAGCTGTGTTAAAAAACAACTAATCATCAATACGCAATATTGCGTAATATAACCGCGGAACCTACTCTGTCTAAGCACTCTAAAGACAGACGACATGACTTTGATATTGAAAATATTAAGACTTTAAAAAAACTAACTGTTTAAAACAAATCTGCAAATGAATGGTGTTGTAGATTGGAAGTGTGTCACGAAGTTCATCGACCACATTTTGAGTGGTGTTACGATAACAAATAAAATTATTAGTTTCCACAATTTGACATTAATGTCTTTATCTGATTGAGAAATTACTAAAGTGCAATAATTCTACTAACTCTGATAAGCTGAGTGAGCAGATAACTATTTCATTTACACAATTTTTTGGTGATTAGGATTTTATATAAAGACATTAATTGCCATCATTGTCACGATATAAACCTACGGTTTTTGAAATTATCATACTCAGGTGTACCTACAACCAAGAAATGGAGAGGCGAAAATAATTCAATGCTGGAATGTGTGCATTATAGCATAATACAAATACAGTAAAATAATATGTATGGAACATTTAACTCAAGAAACGTTACTCCATAATAATATTAATTGCAGATATCAAGTAAGAGCACATTTTAACCTACATACATTGCAACACCAAACCAGCAATATATTATAAATGAAAACGTATCAAATCATATTGCTTGCCTAATATGGCAGCGATACAACTGCATTACAAATTATCCGTCATTTTTTTTTGCAAATGCGATTCGAATAGAAGAAACATTAGGAAATCTTCGCGTAGATAAAATCTGTTCCACTAGAATAGTTCGGGAGCATGAATTGTAAGTGCACGCATATACATATGTATGTATGTGTAAGAAATATTACGTACGATATACCTAATGTGTTTCTTTATGTACTGCAGTTTCAAGAATTATGGTTAAGACAATGTTTGAAGACGGGAATAGATTTGTTCTAATGTGAAATATCAATTTTGTAATTGACGTTGACAGATTACTTTAGCAAGAGATATTTACATATTTGTCTGGACAAAGTAAGTGGATTCAAATTTCCTTCTTTTTTTCCATTTGACCTACTTTCCGCACTAGTGTTAGCAACTTAGAAACATTTCAGACTAGATTTTTAAGCAAGTATTAATGTCGAAACGCATTTCTATGTATGTAAGTGTACCTACATTCTCTGATTTTTGTAGTATTCGATAGTACTTAATATATTTCTCATATACAGAGTGTTTTGAAACATCGTTTAAAGATTTTTAGGGCATGTAGTCCGATCGAAAATAAGGTTCTGTTTTTTATTAAGAGGAGTAAATTGTGAAATCCGCATCACATTAGGCAAATTAACCTGCCAATCTGCCAAAGGATTAGCACCCTTGCACCTGGTAATAAAGAGAACTGCAGCTCTCAGTGCCCACCGGCTAAGTATATCACATCTATTTAAAGAGGGTGACATAACCGGACACTTAAGGATTATAGATGACCTCCGAGAAGAGATTCCATCCTTAACTAAACCAACGGACAGCATGACTGTCAAATTGCATCACGAGCGACCATTTACGGTGCTATTTCCAAGCCGCGAGGAATGGAGCTCTGGTGGACCAAACTTTGAAAATGGAGCCCGTGTCTGGTATACAGACGGATCCAAAACCAGCAACACCAGCAGACCAACATCTCCAGAGCCCTAGGAGCATCTCCAACAATCTTTCAAGCGGAGATACGTGCTATTAGCCAGGACGCACTGAAAGCTCTAGCCACTCACAGGTTTGAGTCTAAGTTGGTCTGGGAATGTCGGATGAATGCGACGCAACTGGCCACAAACAACAGGGTTTCCCTAATGTGGGTTCCAGGGCACACGAATACCAGAGGAAATGACATGGCGGACGAACTTGCTAGACAAGCCGCAAACATGCACATCCTTGGACCCGAACCTTTCTTTGGCGTGTCAAAACACCAGCTCAAGAAGGAACTTAAAGATTGGGAAGCAGAAGAAATGGCATCCCTCTGGAGGAAAACAGCCGGACAAACACAGGCGAAGAAATTCATGCTGCTCGCCAAATAGTAATAAAAAACTTCTTGATCTAAGAAAATCAGACTTAAGGTCTCTTACCGGCCTACTTACTGGTCATTGCCCTCTAAAGTACCACCTCAGAAAGATGGGCAAAGCTGATCAAGACTTGTGTCGCTTTTGCGAACTGAGATCTGAAACAGCCGAGCACATACTTTGTGAGTGCGAAGCACTGGGCCGGCGAAGGTTTCAGGATCTAAGACAGGCGACTGTAACGCCTGAACAGATTAAGGCCTTGGCACTCAAACTAATCCTGGGATTCGTTAGGAACATCGGATTCGAAGGGTACTGAAAGAATGGGGTATTCACAATAGATCAACAGGTCGCAGTGAGGTGAGGTTATAGAGCCTGTACGACCCTTCTTTTACAATACAATACAATACAATACAATACAATACAATAACACCGATTTCTCTCCGTGTGGTAAATCCCTCGCGACCAAATGCACAAATAGTTAACACGCAACGGAGTTGTATAATTTAGTACTAATATCCGAGATTCGGAGTTAAATTACACTTTTGCGTAGTTAAAGTTTCCCTTGCGAAGTTGGTTCATATCCCAATCGAGTTGAAATTATTTGATTTTGGAGTTGTCTTTACTTCATTGCAGTGTTAAGATACCCGTATTTTGTGTCAGCCAGACTCCGTTACAGAGTTGGATAAATTCCTTTATGGAGTTACAAGGACTCCGTTAAGTATAGCGTGAACTCCGTGTCGTGAACACCTTTACAGTGTCAGCTAAATTTCACTACCGAATTCCTACTACTGTTTTATGGAGTAACGCTCACTAATTTATGTAATCTAAAAAAAAATGATAAACAAAATAATTTTATAAACTGGAAAAAATAGAAAAGGTAAAGTAGACCATAAAAATCAAAATTTCTACTAAAATCATAAACATGTATTTCAATATGTACTTAAAATGCAATACAAATTTAAACAAGTTCATACTTTTTATTTTTAATAAATGTACACATACCCTAAAACTAAATTTAGGTTTAGAGAAAGATTAAAAAATAGTTTATAATGGGTTTGTAAGCAAATATTTTAAATACAAAATTAATAAAACGATAAAAAACTAACCTCTATGAACGTCACAACACAATTTATAATTATTAAGTATTTGTAAGTTCTTCACATTTCTTTATCTTGATACTAATTTCTCAATCCCTCGGTGTTAATGTCGAAATTTCGGTGGTTACAAGTCCGTATATTTGAATTTGTATAAACTTCCAGTATGATTTCAAACTGTCTTCGAGCTTTATTCTGAAAACAAACGAAATTTAAAATAGGACGTTAAAAGAGTCTAAAGTCTAAGGCATTATTCGTATCAGTAGGTAACAAAATATTATCTAAAACGATAATAACGATTTTTGAAGAACCCACTGATAACAGCAATGGTTGGTTGATTTTTTTATTCTCTACGCCATCTTCTAATGAAAAACTTATGTGCAATAAATACCTGGTGGAAAGAAAGAAACATATTTATGACTGTGGAATATGATAAAAAAGAATTAGTTTCTATGTCGTAACGTCTATAGAAGTTCTCTCAATACCACCTCGTCCTCTGGCAGTGATTGTTCAACATTACTCGATCTAGTTTGGTAAACTAAGCGAATGAAATATGGCCGTTATGAATTACAAAGGCATACGTATATGCAGCAAACTTTCTTATCCCATAAGAGTTAGAGAACACTTACCAGTTTTCTTAATAGTATCAATATCTAGGTTTCCGACTGTTATCTTTATCCATTTTTTCAAGTTTTGGTACTTCACTCTCACAAATAATGTATTTTTCATTATCTAGTACATCACCCATGTAGGTAACTTCCATACTGTTTGCTGCAGGCAGATACAACGCTCTTGCGCTAGCAGCGATTCCACCCGACCTCACTGAAACATTACTTTTAACAACTTAAAGGAATTAAGTTTCACATTTTGGTGTTGCGTTAACTCCCTTCTGTTGCTAAACTATTTATCAACACCGAAAGGTAGCATATTTTTTTCCGTTTGGTATTGATATTATCAGTGCCTGATGTTAAACAACGAATAACACCGTCGAAGGATATTAAATTTCTACTTTTTGGAGTTGGAAATTTCTAACTACATGGGGTGTAGTTAGAAACATTTCCGAAAAGTGTTGTAATATTTCGTTTTAATGTTAATTTAACAAATTGTTAGTGAGAATTTAACTCTTTTTCAGAAAAGCTACAACCCCGTTTAATTTAACTCCGTAAAATTTTTATGTGTGTATTTACTCTTCTATATTTAACTTAATTTAAATATACAACACATTTATAAAAAATAAGTGCACAATAATTTTAATATGTATTTTATTATATAAATCAGCTGTGTAGCGCAGTGCCTAGCGCGCTCGCTTCACAGTCTGGTGGTATCGGGTTCAAATCCGATGCGTTCTTTCTGAATTTGGTTTTCTGTATTTTCCCAAATTCCACGGCAAATGCGGAAAGATAACATCTTAAGTCGGTCTACAGCCGCAGGCGTAATAATAACTCATGGCCAGCCGATGACCCCTGTAATTGGCGCAAGCTGTTGGGGGATGCTAAGGCATGAATTATTATTATTATTATTATTATTTGCATTATAGGTATATCTTTGTGGCACATTAATATAGATACTAACATAAAATTTGTGTGTATTTCATAAATTTAAAATTGATGTTACATACTATTATAAATTACAATAGAAAGAAGCACTAGCCGGTCCATTAAACTATAATAATGATATTACATTTTAAATACATAATTCTACAGTTCTTCAATAATATGTCTATTATGACTTTTAACCCTATTTTTGATCGTACTACAAAAAAAAATTTAAACGATGTTTTTAAAGACCCTGTATTGTTAAGAAAATTAATTTTCAAAAAATGTAATTTTGTTTATTAGTTAGGCGTGTCTACTTTAAAAGTGCGTTCAACTGTATTGACCCACACGTATAAGTTTTTATACTTATTCCACTAATTGTAAATGCAGATAGCACTCATAAAGTCAAGTTATGTATAGTCATTATGATCAGTCTTGTCAGATGAAGGCGATCAATCATAAAATCATGCATGGAAACATAAAAACATAATGGAAATGTTTAAAATAAAAATTGATTGCTCGGGAAGATAAAATTGCAATTGAAGACGAGAATTATTATTTAATTTTTTACCGATTATGGTTGATGTTACATAGCTTAAGGGAATTTTCACATCTTTATCTTTACAACACTAAAATGATAAAATAGAGTTTCTTAAAAGCTTTATTAGCATCACCATTTTTAGGCGCAAATTATTCACGATGCTTTTCTGACATTAAACCGTCAAGTTTTTGAGTAGCCCTGTATATTTTATATGTATACTAAATTTTTCTCATATAATTTTTTTAGTCTTAG
>ML219613.1:0-24751 GCA_004785975.1 Popillia japonica | reverse complement strand
AATTCGGTATATTTTCTGAACGTGCTATTATTTAGACATAATAATCACAACCTTATGCTAATTTTTATGCTTAAACATTAATAATTCCAAATTCTTTGAATTGAATAACAGTATTATAAAAAAAATCATATAACAGCATATTTTACAAAACCCGATCCAATAGCTTAAGTGGTGAAATGACCAGAAGAAAGTCAACAGAAATATGGTGAAAATGAAGAAAAAATTCCGAAGAAATCCGGTTTAAGTTCAAGCAGTCAGATTTGCATATACAAATTCCAATAGAAACCATGTAGGTCTTAAAACGAGGTATGGCAGATGTATGTACGCTGTCGTCGTAAAGAAGAAATATGGACAGCCGCGAAAAAGCCATTTATCCGGTGACGTAAAAAGAATACGGAGATTAAATTTAGAATTGACTCGCATAAGGTGTTGGACACTTCCAATAGGAGTTGTAACGTAAATATAAGTATAAAAATTAGTTTCGGTTATAGATATCTTACTACCAGATTGTAAATGAGTAATCATGAACTGCTGTGTAAAAGCAGGTTATTTTTACACTCACTTGTTAACTCTTCACAACTTTCTACAGGTAAAACTTTTTTTGTAATGTTCATCCATTCGACTGTGTAGATCAGACAACGAGAATAGACACAGGCATTTAGCCACATAAGTACTTCCTTCCGGATGTTAACAACAACCAGCGTGAAATTGATTAGTGCATTAATGTATTCTACATGAGTATATTGTACAGTCAACACAGAGAGTAACTATGTAGTTAGTATAAAAGCAATGGTAGTAATTGATTCGTTTAGTTATATGAATTTGTAAAGGTTTAAGTTGCTCTAGTTATTGCCAACTAAATGTTTCAATGAATAGTGAGTTACTAGCAACTAATTATTACTACATGTTATAGCCTAATGTGCTTAGATTTTTTAAACAATATACAGCTCTTAGGTTGGGCTTTCATGAAAACATTTAAGACTTGTGACATGCGTATGGTTTGGACAATATAACAAGCGAACTATCGAAACTCCATTGCATTTAGTTGAATCTATGACGTCAACATTTTGGATATTTTTCGTCCATTTTGGATCCGCTGTTTTCCTGCTTCCGAAAACGAGTGGCCTCATCAATTATCTTTATAAATATTATGGAATGGTCTTCAGGTCTTAACCTTATTAAGCATCCAAGCCATAGAACTGAGTATTTAATGCGAGTCTTCTAGTTTTTATTCGTTTGTCAATTTCTGGCCTCACTATAGGCGATAAACTCCAATTTGACATCAGAATATGTAAAAAGATTTTTTTTCCTCCAGATGGCTTAAAAACTTTCTACAACAATATACATATGTACATACATACTTCATTTCTTTGATCTCTTTACTACTTCTTAGGAAAGTTTTCAGCTCGTTCTTGTACACAAACGATATTGTCATGCTCAGCAGAGATATTGCAAGTTATTTAATTCATGCTCACCAATTGAATACTGCTACCCTGTCTTCATACAAAGTTTAGCCTAGCAAAATCATGTAAAGTTGTAAACAAATTATTTTCTTAGCTCAATCTCATGGCCCAGCGCACTCCAAAGCTGGAGTTACCTTGTAATTTTTATTAGTAACTCCAAAATTATAACAGATATTTAAAAGATGTGTTATTCCAATTTGCATTGCATTAACTAGTTCAATGGAAGACGAGATCTTTTTTCCGATAAACCAAATATCCTAACTTTGGATATTTTATTGAATCAAACTTTATGGACTGGAAATGTACCTCGATGTAAAAAATTTTGGCTACAGCTACTTTTGAAATTTCACACATACTTTAGATTTTGATAGATATTTTCAAAGTTAATAACCGATATCAAAAACAACTAGAATTTCCAAAATATAACATAGTCTATAGAATAGGGCAAAACTTTCTTTGGAGATAGTTTAAAGCTCAGTTCTTTAAATAATGTTTATTGCTTGTCAAATAAGGTCATTTCTAGACAGAAAATAGAACTAGATAACACAAATTTACAAGCATAATGTTATTAATAATGATATTAATGTTTTAATGTCGCATTTTGACTGCCATAAAAATTTTACAAATCAAAAAAGTAGATACCCCCCCCCTCTCGATTTTCTACAATTTTCGAAATTTTTATGTATTATCAAAAAATGTAACCGATAATTAAATAAAAATAGTATAATTTGCAGCATATATCGCCCTCATTAGGACCTATTTTTTGGTAAATATTACTTTAATTTGACAAGAAAAAAACGCTTTTGCAAGGAGACGAGCCACGTTTACCCTTTTTCCCCGCCCCCGTCTTTATATAATTTTTTCAATTATTTAGAAACTGTTGCATTCAAGCAGAAAAGTAGTGCCATAGGTATAACAATTTTAATGATATAATATTACTAATTGAATAATTATGATGTTCTATTGGGGGCTGGGGGCATCGGTAACTATCGCATTTCGAATGAGATTTATAAAAAATTTACAAAGCGAAAGAAGTAAGTCGCCCTTCTTTGCTCTCTCAATTTTGTATCAATTTTTGGAATTTTTCTATCGCCTAAAAATTATAACCGATAATTAAATTAAAAATAGTATAATTTGCAGCATATACTGCCTCCATTAGGACCTATATTTTTTTGTAAATATTTATTATTTGTCAATAAAAAGTCGCTTTTGCAGGGAAAATGATTAATAGATATCTGTTAAAGTATTGGAAGTATGTAGATTTTTATAAAAATAAGAAGCAAGAACTGAGTCACGTTTACCCCTTTTCCCCGCCCCTGTCATTATATTTATATAATTTTTCAATTATTTAGAAACTGTAGCTTTCAAGCGGAAAAGTAGTGCAATATAACAATTTTAGTAATATAATATTATCTACTAATTAAATAATTATGATGTTCTATTTGGGGCACCGGTAATTATCGCATTTTGAATGATTTGTAAAAATTTTACAAATCAAAAGAAGTAAATCGCCCTCCTTTATCTCTCAATTTTGTACAAATTTTCGAAATTTTTATGTCAGCTAAAATTGTAACCGATAATTAAATTAAAAATAGTATAATTGGCAGCATATACTGCTCCCATTAACACCTATTTTTTTTTGTAAATATTTCTTTAATTTGTCAATAAAAATATCGCTTTTGCCAGGAAAATGATTAATAGATATCTGTTAAATTATTGGAAATATGTATTTATAAAAATGAAAAGCAAGAACCGAGTCATGTGCAGCCTTTTCCCTGCCCCCGTCTTTATATAGTTTTTTCAATTATTTAGAAACTGTTGCTTAAAAGCGGAAAAGTAGTGCCATATAAAAATTTTAGTGTTATAATATTACTAATTAAATAATTATGATGTTCTATTCGGGCCACCGGTAACTGTCGCATTTTGAATGTGATTTGTAAAAACTTTACAAATCGAAAGCATACAGCAATATAACTTTAATTTGTTGATAAAAAATTCGCTTTTTTAAGTATTTACAATTTTTTATATAATTTTTCGTCGGAAACTATTGCTTTAAAGCAGAAATGGCAATACAAAAATTTTAGTAATACAATATTACTACTATTAATAATAAGTATAATGTTCCATTGGGGGCACCGGTATCTGTTGCGTTTTGGTGGCAATAAAATTTTATAAATCGAATAAGTGGGTCGCCCCCGCAAATTTGTACAATTTTTAAAATTTTAAATATTTTCTAAGAATTATAACCGATAAACTTTTTTGATGGCAGGAAAGATCTCTTCTTAATTAGGCGATTTCGTCGTTAAAACGAGGTGTTCTTATAGTAAAGTACCCTATCAATTTGCAAATATTATAGAAATCGATATACATACATCATCCATATTTGAAAGTCTAGTCCATTTAGTACATCTTCAACTTATTTTTGGTACAAAACTAAAACATCAACCCAATTAAACCGAAATTGTTTTTCGATACCGATAACCTTTTCAAGACTGTAATTTTCTCGCCGCATACCTTTATAGTGACAGCAATCCACGGACGCATACATATCTACTCACAAATTATACCTACTTCGCTTGGAAATAATTTAGTATCTACAGCTTATCTGATATCGATGTGCCTCGTTTACGGCGCCGTATTATTATTTAGTATGCGGAATATAAAGTTGGCGATTTGTCAATGCTTTTAATGGCATCTTTCGCATCGTTATTTATAGAATTGCAACGACGAAAAACGTGATCCAGAAGCGACTTTTGCAATTTAGATTGCGAATATTAAAATAGTTGGAGCGAAAATTTCCGTTGCAAATAAAAAACACGCACGCCTTCAATACATCATAACTGTCTGTAATTGAGGTACTACGACTAGATGAAGCGTAGAATGTATACTTATAATAATTTTTGCCTTTTATGAACGTTGATTGTTATTCCAAACATTGATTCAATGAATTTTGTTTACAGTTATTTAGAGGTATTACCTACTCATTAAGTGTTTGATAATGGTAAATTACATAGAATCAATCTGGTGGAGCGATTTTGAACATCTATACTCTGGTTTTTTTTTTATTAAGGGGAGTAAATTTTAAATCCGCATCGTATTAGGCATAATATATAATAATAATAGTAACCCATGGTCGACAAAACCGTTTTGAGAACAAATATGTAAAATCATTAAGCGTCTTCCTTTACCAGCAGGATTTTTGAGACCAATAGTTACACCATCTGTAAATGCTTGTCAGCATATTGTAACATTAACATCTACCCACCAGTTTGTTCTTGTGTGCTCTTAATTCAGCCATGTTTAGTCTAAGTAACAGATTGGACTTTGCTCATTTCTATATTTTGATATTGAAGATAAATCAATTACGATTTAAATATCTGTAAATACAGACTCTGTATTATATAAAACACTTAAATAATTAGTATGCAAACTTACTTAAAATTAAGCAACTTTATTAATTTATACAAGGTTGAACGACACATTGGAGGTATATTTTGACCTTCCCTTATTTTCTTTAAGATTTTGTTTAATGTAGGAAGTTCTCCATTGTAAGAAGAAAAGCCATGTATGATTCTTCTTACCATGTATTTAATACTATCGTCAACTGTAGGTAGCAGCGCCTTTCTTCCAACTCATTTTAATGGCGGTGAAATTAGTCCTCTAGCTTTATATTCACCAATAATATGATAAACACTTGTCCTCGAAACACATATTATTATTGTTAAATACAAATATACATATTTATGAATATTTATAAATTATAAAATATTTTTATCCAGAAAATACAAGAAATACTATCGCCTAAATATACAAGATGAGGATAACTTCTACAATATAGAAACGTCATATTTAGGGTCACGTCAACCATCAAAACCATATGCTCCCTTCCTTTGTGTAGTTTGAGGTTTGTTTACACTTCTCTCCATATGGCTTGCCTACATAAATATACTTCTCGGAGTAGTTTAAAAAATATCCGAATTTCTTCTGTAAATAACAGATAATATCGTTATGTGTACGTTATTTAGATTCTCAAAGGTAATAAATTCGTAGTTAATACTTTCTTGTAAGTAATCTGTTTCCTTCGTAGAACAGTTCTATTTAGTAGCTACTTAATCGACATATATTTATTGTATATGTAATTGAATTACTTCTGAGAAAGGATGCGTTTCAAATTATATTACATTTGAAATATGATCTTTCATTTCGCTGTCAAATTATTATCTTATTTTTCTCAATAAGTATCGATTACTTTAACGACATCATAATTAGCTCTAAAAACTATCGCCTGAGTTTTTTTAATTATTAAAATCTGTTTCGCCAATCGTTAATCATTAATCACTCATTCGGTGGCTGCCATATTAAAAAAAACAATAATAATAAAAGAAACGAAACGGAGGGACCATCTCATTAAATTGCAACTCTCATTAACTTTCGATTCGAAAAACATCGGCACCAATAATTAGAGATAAAAAGGATGGAAAAGAATCCGGGTCGTATTTCCAGAAATCAACGGACTGTCTCTTGTTTTGCGATCTTGTTACCTTATTTGTCCTTTTTTGTACGTGTCGAAATCGTGGGTATTATAGAGTGGTTTAGTTAAATGGCGGATCTGCGACAGCGTCGTTCGTATTCCTTTCGAAATGTGTATAATTTTATTTTTCATCGAAATGTTAGGTAAAATGAACAGATTGATTGTGTTTGTGTAAAAATTAGAAAATCCAATAACTGAATCAAGCTTTCTAGACTATATCGTTCATCTATGTATTGGAAACCGATTATTTTCTGCTATGTATGTCTACCAATCATACCCAATTGCAAGATTTTCTTCTGGCACAGCTTTTTAACAAACTAAAATTTGCGGCTCTAATCAGCGACGAGTCTATGTTTGGCTTTAGAGCTTATCTTCAATAATTAAAAACAAAACAAAAGACCTCACAGTGGATCAATACTCCAAAACTAAGCGAATCAAAAATGCATATTACTTAGTCGGTCATTAAAGTGAAATCTCGGTCGAACCTTAATAAGAGAGATATTAGCACAATCACAACCGTATGTACCAGCCACCCTCCTCTGAAGTTCCACATCAAGGAGGTGAGCAAAGTAGATCATGGTAAATTCCAATTCTGTACGGAATAGAGAAAAACCATCCAGAACAAGATCATCTGCTGAAACCATAAACTTCAGAAGCTTAGGAACCAATTCCAATTAAAAGATTTAAGCCTTTGTTTTTCGGTGGCCAAACAGCTCCAAATTCCTTTCGAGAAACAAAAGCGCGATCTTCACATGTTCTGGTCGCACTATTTAGGATCGATCCATTCTTTCCATACAAAATTCGAGACCAATACAAGATGTGTAGGTTCTTTTTCTGATACTGTATCTAAACTTCTCATCAGCAATGGTATTCCACAAGAACCCATCTTGAGCCCTCTTATGTGCATCTTGCGTAAGTACATCAAAATTTCAAAAAACTGGAAACATTGATCTTATTTATGCAGACCACACACAAATTTATTTGTTTACAAACGTTGTATTGTTAGCATATATTATTATTGTGCCAAAAAAAATGTTTTAATAATCAGAATTCAGAAAAGCAGCTAGTTAACTAACCTTTCCCGTTTCGTAGCAATCTATATCGCTTTCTAACGTACTTGACTGTATATATCGGAGAAGAACAGGTTTTGGATAAAATTGATATACACAGGCTATTGAGGAAATAAAAATTATACATAAAATCTTTTAAGAGAGATAGACAAATCAGCAAAAAAAACTCTATATATCGGGCTGAACTGAGGACAAATTTAAGTTGAAGTTTAACAGTTAATTACACGGCATCGTTTTTCTTCATTAAGCATAATGATAGGCTTTCTTTCGCTTCTCTTATTATTATTATTATTACTTCTTTTTTTTTTGAATATCATTGCTGTGACAGGTGTTGGACACTTTAGATTATGATCAAGTTACCGCTATCTCTCACTTCACTTTACAATAACACTATATACTTATGCATATCCTCTTGGGAAAATTATGACTACTAGACATAGGTAATTACTTTATCTGATCTAAAATTGGATGTGTTTTGAAGTTAAGATTGAAACTTGGCATAAATTACGACCATATTTGGGCGGCATGCAACTGCGCTGCGGACAAGCTATATTATATTTCTGGTTCGTAGATGTGTTACACAACTGAGATAGCAAGCTGGGTGTGGTTTAATTAGCACCGTAGCATATTTGCGATGAATTAGTTTGGTTATATACATACTTCGATTTTAGTACTTCCTTCATATTTCATACAGGTGGATATAATCGTCTATTGATGGGCAAGGTACATATATTGGCACTTTAGGAACAAGTTCTGTCTAGCTTGAGACTAGAAGAGAGCAAGAATATTTAAATAATGTGGAGCGTTAAGACGAATTTACACGGTGCCAGTAACTCGACCGACTTGCTGGCAGCGAGCGCTGGATTTTAGTAATCTCCCCATGTATGTAAACAGGCGTTTTAGTGGTTCACTCCAGTACTCGCTCCAATGTCCTTTCCAGTTAAGTGAATAAAAAGCAATCCATTTAATTGGTCCCACAAGAACTGTATGGGCTGAGGCCGAGGTTTTTGACCCATATTTGTTTCCTCCTGTTTATAGATCCATTTATCTTAATTCTTTTTTCCCAAAATTCTGGAACTAAATCTAATATTTTTCAATTACATCAGAATTGTGTCCCTATATAAAAGAAACGAGCCAAAACGAGAACTGAACCGCTACGCTATATTATGCGACAGTGCTTGATGGCTGAAAGAAAAAAAATTATAAATATAAGACAGAGCATTTGTCAATTGTTTTATCAACCAAGTTCGATATTGTTGCACCCACTGTAATTTTTTTTTCTGCGATTAATCTATTCTATTCAGAAATTTACTCGTTATTTTTGCGTCGTTTTGTCCAATTAGTCTACTATGATGTATTTTTGGATTATTGATCTTTTTTGTGTCGCTATATATCATGATTCATGATCCTGATGATCTAGGATGGAAAAAGGTAGGTTTCCAGTGGATGAAAAAAACGAGCAGTGAATTGAAGCAGCTGTATGATGGACCTTGTATTACCAATGTAATAAGATCTTAGAAGATGAGATGGTTAGGGTACATTGCAGAACTGGATGACGAACGAGCAACGAAACTAGTTTGATGGGGGCTGTGAGCGGAAGAAGCAGACCAAGAACGAAGTGGCTTCAAAAAGTGCAAAGGAAAGCTTGGAAAAAATTATGCAACAAGGACTTGGACCTTATTGCCTCGAAGAGCTGTTATCCACACTAATAATCAACACTATAATTTGTAAAATGTTTTGATTTTGGGAGGGTGGTTAAATACAAATATTTATACAAAATTTTACTTCTTCTATTGCTGAGGCCGGTTCTGTTGAAGATATCGTGAGCAAGCTCTAATCAACTGGCGTGGTTCAAAACCATCTTTAAGAATTCCTTCTCTCTTTGTCGAAGTATCCTTGTGAGTTATATAAAATTGTTACTAATTTTGACCAAACTTCCATGAACTATGTCCAAACGTAATTACTATTTTTCCAAGAGGCTGCAATTGATGAATTTGGTCAGAAGATTTTCGTCTCTAGCGTGGTTGATACGCCAGGTCACCCAAAATTTTATTACCCACCTTTCAAACACAAAATTCTTGTCTCTATGGTAGTTGAGACCTTCCTCACTTTGGCTGATTAAATTTTGAGCTGCAATGATAGCCACTTTATGTCAAAACTTATTATCATCACCCGATCACAAGGGCTTAGTTTCGGTTCAGCACACTGAATGGAGAAAACGGCTACGTACAATTTTGTTTCTTGAAAATTGGTAGCAAACCTTAGAAATGGAATGGTCAATGCCCCTAAACAATTTTATTTCTCTTTTGCTGGATATTCGCAGAAATTTTCATGGCAGAATTGATACCAAACATAGTAAAGATGACTTAGCATCTGCATTATGAACTGAAAAAAATGAAAAATGTAATCAATATTACGATTTGTCTTTTGCCAAATTACCAAACTTTTGCTGCTTCCAACCTTCCGTAAAGTTATTGCAGTATAACGATTGCTACATTATCTCCTATTACCGATTATTGGTACTGTACTAGAATGTACAGTCTATGGTAAAAACTACTTATTTTTTAGAAGTTTGCATGTACATATACATATGTAACATTGTTTAATCGGATAAATACCTAAAACGTTGCATACATATGACAAACCTGTATTTTGATTTGTCGTCTTTTGTTTCAGGATAACTTACAAGTGCTTTTGTGATAATCTCCTTTGCCACCTGTTTGGACAATGTGGACAGCTGGAATTACATAAATTGTGTGAGTAAATAAGTTTTATTTATTAAAAGTATAAATAGGAAATTTATGTTATTACTAAATCAATAATCTTATACAATTGAAGACAACTCAATGCTGTTTTATGACTGACAAATACAAATTCACCATACTTCTATTTATATTTACATATTACCTAATGATTTCCAAATCTAATTTCATACACATGTATTATGTATACGTAATACGTCCATAGTTATTTTTAGAGGCATACATTTCGTAGGGTTTCCGTCAAAACGCTAATAATCATAATCCATTTGTAGTAGACATATTTCCCGCATGAGGTACTAGTGTCGCCAATGATTAAGGCCAATATTCCGTTTCATCACGCCATTCACTTTTATTAGACATCAATATTTTATTTCGTAATTATCATTTCGTCGTGCCTCTATTGTGATTCACTGCGTACTTCGTCATAATTAATAATCGATTTATAGTATCGTTCGTACGAAAATAATGTTGTGCGTTGGGGTCAAGTTGAAACGAATCATATCGATGTCACTTCTTTAATTTCCTTGCCCTTATAGTTAGTTTTGGATATTACGTTACGTTTACGGCTTAAAACGAACAAAAAAAATGATAATGAAAATAATGTCCACACACAATGTATCGCCAGTAGGTTGTAAATTGTGTATTTTAGCAAGTGTCTTTGACTTACGCACTTGTTTACCCATAACTCGGGTAACGTAAGCAACATACGCTGAGAAAATAAACATGTTTCATGATTATTATAGAAGAGATTCAATACTGCTTGCCATAAATATGTAACACATGTCAATTTGCATCAGCAGCAAGTTTGTAAGTGGTGTCTGTTTATTCAAGCAGTCGTTTGTGGTTTTAATGCTTATTCAATTTTGTGGTTGATTTGACGTTTATTTTAAGGTGCGTTTAGGAATAGGTTCGCAATAAATACGCAAAATCGCGTGCGGAATGAAAGTTTCCATGCATCCCATTCAATTTTTGCGCAATCGTCGATGAGGTTTAAACATCTTATATCTTAATCCTGTCCCTTAAATGAATTTGCTATTTGGGTATCTTGCGGCTATAAATCATCCCATTTCCAGTATATTCCAGCATTTTTAGCTTCTGTGTGAAATTCTAGGCATATTTTATGAAAGGGAGGACAGAATAGGTTTGGAGAGGTTTTCACAATTATATTTTTGCTTCAAATCGTAGTAATCAAATTGACTGGACCACAATTTTAGGAATAATTGCAATTTGCGGCATGCAAATCCTGGATTTATGACAGGTTTCGCTAGGATTGATGACAAGGCCAACAATCTATTATCGTTATAGTCCGACAGACAATACAACTTGTAAGAAATTGCAGCTGCACCCATCGCAGATAAGGAAAGTACTCGTTAAAGAAACAAATAAATTTATGTGTAGGTGAATATCGAAACTATGTTATCAATGCTGGTTGGTCTTCTTCTGGTTAATTCGAACACTATTCGATTAAGTGTTACTATTCAAATATCAAACTTTCTTCGCTAAAACCGATTTTTTCAATTGACACATTCCTAACTACGCATCTAAACCAAGATTTTACATTAATAGATATAGTACCCTTATAGTCAATAGTTCTACTGATTGATCGATCATTCATTTGTCTGCCTCTTAATTGAGAATCGTTTGAGTCGATCAAAAATCTGTCCATCAAACGGTTACATTTTCTTATGTGTGGCGGTAAAGTTAAGATAATGGCGTCGTACTGTTTTGTACATTTATGCACAAGTGAATAGCCAACATGCTTCACAAAATGTTGCAGGATCATTATCCGCCCAAACGAAGGTTTTTTGGCACCAAATGGTGTTTTCACAGTAAAAGTACGAAATAATTGCAAACATTATCGACAATAATTTGTGGAAGTTTTAAAAGTGTGTCAAGCCTGTTCGGGAGTTCAAAACGATAAGTGTAGATGACTATAAATAAACCTACATATCAGTCACGTCTCGCCTCAGACCATGAAGTTTATCAACTGCACTTTGAAGACCTAATCTTAGTTTTAGCACATCTTAAATAGCAATTTTTTATGTTTTTGATGTTTTTGTCTTGTGCAAAATTGGGACCAGATTGCCTTCCATAATCTTGCCGATTGATAGTGTCGTAGTCTCACTAATCTTGCAAGGACTGGTACCCGCATGTTCCAACACTAACATCCTACAGACTTGGTTGTTTAGTCTTCTTCTTCTTTTAAATTATCATGTAGGTAATCTAAACTAACGTTTAGAAAACGTTTGATCAAATCGATCATCGTTTTATTTAGAATTATTTAAGTTTGTTCCAACTTCCGGCGTTCGTCAATGATCGGCTTTAGGACCTATACTTTTAATTATTGCTCTTATATATGTCAAAATTAAGTTCCGATTCTGATCATCCAAGACGAAATCGCGTTCTGGACGTGACCCCAACGCCAAGGTCTGACGTATCATGTTTTGATCATTTTAAATAGGTCAAAAGGTATTTTGATTTTCTCCAATGATAAGAACGCAATGTTGTAGAATATTCAGCTGACCGGCCATTCTCACTAAGCCAGACTATAATCCTTTTCCTAGTTGTATTGCTAATTTTGTTTTACCAACTTTAATAATTCTGCTTCAAGATCGAATTGTGGGACTAATTTTTTGACATTTTCTGAACATAGTCTCGTAAGGACTTGTCGTTATTCCGATATGCAGAGAAAATTCCGAACATCTTGCGAAATTTTTCTTTCACTAAACCAACCTCAAACTCGTTCGAATAAGTTGTAGTAAATTTTGTCAAACAATTTTATTCCGCATAGGTGATTGGCTCTAAAAGCACATTGTAGACAGGATTGACATAGCAAGAGCTATAGGTGGCTGTTTCGATAAGCAATACAATTTGGAAAGTTGCTAAGCTACATTAAGTACAAAAAAATCTGAAAAAGTGCGAATTTTGCTATCTTCCTCAAAAACAACGAACAAGGAAACCTAACCTTGAAATGTTCGGCGTAAGCATACCACCTTATCTAATATAATTTTATTGTTTCGAATAATAAAAAATTAATTGAAAAAAGCAAAGAAATCTCGATTCAATTTGTTTTTTTCTAAAGATCTACTGCAAACCGATTAATGTATGTATTTAGGTATGTGCATAATTACTCTTTAATGACATACTCTTATCTTATATTGATATCTATTTGAATAAGCATATAACAAAATTCTATCAAAGAACCGTTATATGTAGTAGGTACCCAATTAGAGAATGCAACTGTCTATTAGGAAATATGTATACATATATTTGTTTTCTACTGTAGGAATAACAGCTCAATATACACCTAGTTTATCATATAAGTTTATTACTACAAATACTTTTCCGATTCGGCCATGAATATTATCAGTTCGTAAATCTGGTGCAACATATTTAATGTGGCGATATCCTTGAATTTGTATGTAATCTCACTACACTATAAAAAATAATTTGTATTTATCCCATACTTTTACCGTTTCAAAATACGTGACCATCTGTTAATGTTTCTGTGAGAAAAATTCATCAGATAAAGCGCATAACTATCTATACTTACTAGATGAAGCTTTTAGCTTAAAAAATGTGTGCAATATATGTGATATGGCTACAAAAAAGAAGGATTTCATTGGAAAAATTCCTCCGCCACAAACGAGTTGAAAATATTTTCAAATTATGCAATAAATGGAAGCTTAATTGGGAACCTGTTGTCAGTTATGTTTACGAAATAAGAATGCGGTTTTGATTGAAATTTATGTTCTTACAAGATTGCCTCTATATCTATAACTGTAGGTATGAAACTTGTGAATAGTGCGCAATTTATAGTTTGAGTTTATATTCTATTAATAACGAAAAAAAATAAAGATTACTACGTTGAACTGTCAATAAACAACAATTAAAGGGAAGTAATAATTTCAATATACGATAAGCTGTAATCTCAATTTCGTTTACAGTTTATTTAGTATTAATGTATCAATCAGGAAATCTCTATATTTCGTAACGGTATTTGTATGAATGGTTATAAATTTGCCGAGATTGTATTTTTGATTGTATCTGTATGAAATTGACAATTTTAGAGGAGCAGCGGTATCAATTGGTTGGTCTAATCATGGCGGTCGAGATATTGAACCAACGGCTTTTACAAACTAGCTGCTGAGAGAGATACAGGCTCTAGATCTGTATGGATTTCGAAGTCGTTAAATTCGATATTTAGGTAGATACAAGATCTTTAAAATTGTAAAATGATTACTTCAACAAATATTCGCCAAAGAAATCTCTTGAAAAGTTGATCAAAAAGTATGTTTAATAAAATCTTAGATAATATGAATACAAATTCGCCAACTGTGTTGTTTGACGGCCCAAAGATGTTTTTTTTCCGCAAAATTTTCTCATACTTAGGGTGTCAATATATTTTTTTAATTCTTGTTTTGTAGAAGAAATACGCTTTCCTTTGGAGTCTATGTTTTCTAAAATTTTTAACCCTTCTGGCCTTCTGTCAAGTTTCCAACCGTCATTCGATCTTCTACTAAAGATTCAAGCTCTTCTATGTTTTGTTCTTGCTCATGCATTTCTAATGAGCTCATCAATTGTCAGCTCCTGATTGTGGGAATCCAGCAGTTTTTGAATGTTATCACTATCCATTTCTAAATTTATTTGCCTGGCAAGATCGATAACTTCATCAATCACATTTCTAATTTCATCAGACGCTGCCACTGATTCAGTCGGAGTATCAGTGACGAAAAAAACGGCACAGTTTGCCCCAGCCTCCATTTAAAGTTTTTTTGTGAAACTTCATTCCAAGATTGTCCAATGACTTTCATTGCATTTAAAACATTGAATTGTTTCCAGAAATCGTTAACAGGGAGCTCGTTGTATTGTATGATAGCTTCATGCAGATATACAAATTATCGTTCCGTATAATAAGCTTTGAAGCTTTGATGACTCCCTGGTTCATCAGTTGAAGGAAGCAGGTTGTATTAGGTGGAAAAAATTAAACTTTCATGCACGGGTCAAAATTAATCAAAGTTGCAGCAGGATGACTTAGTGTGGTGTCGATCATTAGCATTACTTTAAATGGAATTTGTTTAGATTGGCAATAATATTCAGGTATGAAATGATGACCAAACTGCGATGAAGACGATTAGACCCCAACCCCAGTCACAGTTCTAATAATCTTTTTTTGTAAAGCAAGCATACTTTCAAAGATATTTGAAAATCCCCAGAATAAGGTGTCATATCTTAAGTGCTAGTGACCATAACCAAAGTAAAACTGAGTTCTTGAGGTTTAAATAGCATAGTTTGCCGCACACAATTTTTTTGATAGATGGTGACATTTGTAGTTAAATTTTAAATAATGTTTAAATAACCTGTCCTAAAAGTTTTACTAATTTTGTCCCCACAATAGACTTACTTTAATGGAAGATACAATCTTTGGTGCAATACTATTTTTAATACAAAATCTTCACATAGGTACAATATACAACCCAACCTCTTTTTACAGAAAAAAATGCAAATCAAATGGGTAGTTGAATGTTGTAGTTGAATGTGATAAACGCCAATAAATAACACAAAACATTCTGACGAAATAAGCACCTTCATTGGTCTTACCAATCCATAAATTTATAAGTTAAATGATTATGAAACGTACTATTATGTATGTATGTATATATGTAATATTGAAATGAACTATAAAGTATTTAATATGAAATTAGGAGGAACGTCAGTATTCTAGAAAAGAATATTAGAAACACTCGTTTTTCAAACTTTTTGACATGAAGATGGATAAAATTTCTGGAAAAGTAAGTTATCCCTTTATTGCATGAATTTATTCGAAAGTTTTAAATGTCGGGGAAAATTTTCAAACATAATTTTATGTATACTTTATCGATAGATAATAATATTAAGTGGTAATTTAATCCAGAACGTGTGCTTTAATGGTTGATTTTATTTGCGTCTAATTGGGAACAACATGCACAGAAAATAGTTTTATTTCACAATGGATTTACATGAAACTGAACCAAACTAACTACTTTTTATGTTAGAACATAAATGTACTTTACATTTTACTCTAGATTTTTCTTTGCATCTCATTTTTTTACAACGTTCTCTAGCTTCAGTCCATTCAGGTCAGTGCAAAAATTGATCAGTTTAAACATATTCATTAGGTCGACCTTCTAAACATCTGGTTGTTTTTTTTGGTGGTTATGGAACTACACTATTGGGTCTGCCTCTTCTAGTAGGATTGACATCTCCACGATTGCATAAATGTTCTGCCACGATTGCATAAATGTTCTGCCAAATTTGTCTTGAAGATAGTAAACGAACAATTTTATCTTGTCGGCTAACCTGAGATTTGATTCTTCTATCTTGGTTCGGACATACGTATATATGGGATGCACTCCCAGTGCGGAATCTTGTAAGTCGACTCGTCTCATATGTCTATTATACTCTCGAACAAGACAGTCGATTTCTTGCCGCTGATTTGATGACTTGAGAAACATCTTGAATTTTGTTATCAAACTATTGCACGGCGTGTGTATCAACGTCATCAAATTTGGCATCGTAGTTCCCGGGTGTTAGTTCCCATTTTCAAAGAGTAAAAACATTATATGAAAAGTTTCGGTTTTCCAATAGAAATGCGATTTGTAGGTTATGTGCACGATGTTCTCGCCATACATACCACATACATAACGCGCATAAACAATCTTGCAGGCTAATTCTAAGTTTGTGTTCCCACTTGGAAATAATATGCCTTGGAGTGTTATTCAAAAATAAGAAAATTAGGAACAAAGTTGATGCAATTTCAGAATTGAACCAATAGAATAAATTTATATGCTAAAACATAAAGTGAATAACAAAGTGTAAAACATGTAAAAACTGTAATACCAATTTTCTGTCTAATTCCACCCCTTCAGATAAATCCATCTTGATGATAGCTAAGAATCTGCAACATATTTTATTAAAACACAATTTTATAATAGGTTTCCCATTTAAATTTTAAGTTTGCATAGATGAATATTTTGCGTAATTGCAACTCAGGTAACAACATTGAAACTGTTCATGATTAAAATTAATGAACCAATCATTTTTACGGCCAATATGTTAATTGAAAAAGAAACAATTTAGAATTTCGGTTGCCTTCTAACGATAACCAATAAACTAAATATTACAGACACGCACTGAAGAATATTAAAAGAGCGCTGTCTAGTTCTCAACTAAATTAGTATTCTTTGCCGTGCCTAATACATCTCCAGCATGTAAAATTGAACGGAAATTGATGAGCAGTTCTATAATTAGCCTGTGTTTGTATGTCAAGTTTTTATTGTGTTTGTTGATACGTTAGCTGTATGTAGTACTAGAAACTTCCCATTGCTTGCCCGCCTGCATTGATTAACATTTACATACTCACGATAAGTAAAAGAATGCGTGCTTGAAGTTATAAATAGAAATTAGTTTTATTTAGTAGTTGTCGATATAAATTCTTTATTACTTAATGGTTATAATTATACCTCAAAAATTTGTTGCTTTTATGGAAGTTTATTGAATTGATATGTACTTATACCCGCGTAACGGAAACATACGCATATGTTTTTGTAATTGTAGATATAATTATCTATTATTATCAACCGCATTCAGTATAATTTACTGTTGATACAAGCACGAGATTGACATAGCGTTTTATGAAGTGCACACAATTTACCACAGATTTGTGTTTTAGATAAGGATAATTTATCTCCACTACTGTTTTCAACTCATTAAAATATTTAAAGACAGTTGTAATTATTTACATACGTGTATATTATTACAGTATTTAACACAAACGTTTCGAATTTTTTTCTAAACGATGTACATATGTATAATAGGAATGTTGTAAGGTTCGTCATTTGATATTTATTTAAAGTTTTATAGGTTCAAATTAATACTCTAAAAAACTGACTCATATAGCGTGATGTTTAAACAATTTTTAATATTGCAGATGCCAGTTAGTTGTATATTTATTATTTCCGGAAATACTTAATATTTTATGCACGGTAATAAGCGTTGCTCATATCTACAGTTTCAACGCACATTATGGCCAACTATTTTTTATATTATATACAGTTATGCAGTAATTCACGCAATTATTACGTATACAGCTAGTAATAGGACTGATTTTTCCAAAATTAATTCTACAAAATAGCTCTATTAGTGGATTACACTGCCTTCGCAGTTCAGACTATTTTGTGACCCTTTAATGGCTAATGATTGGCGCTACCAATTGGTGTTGGAACTTAATTAACAACGCAACATTATTTATGGCGAGTTCACATTGTAACAAAGTTATGGAAATACATTTACACACACAATTTACGCTGCATTAGATAACCTTGAAAAGCAATATAGATTAGGGAACTTATATAACTGTATTCACTACAAAAAAATGCTTGATAATGGTACATAGTTTAAATCATTCTGGAACATTTCATTTAGCACTATTCGCGGTTGGGATGTGAAGCCATGCAAAAATGTTGGCACACATTTGTTAAGTAACATAATTCAGAAAACACAAACATATATGAACACGAATTAACTGAAATTATTTACTTACTTACTCCTTGGTGTTAGTAGTTTTTTGTAGTTCAAACTATTTTGTGACCCCTTAATGGTTAACGGTTGGCGCTACCAATTGCTGTTGGAACTTAATTAACAACGCAATATTATTTATGGCGAGTTGACATTGTAACAAAGCTACGGAAACACATTTACACACACAGTTTACACTGCATTAGATAAACTTGAAAAGCAATATAGATTAGGAAACTTCTGTAGCTGTATTCACTACAAAAAATGCTTGATAATGGTAGTTTGAAGCATTCTCGAACATTTCATTTAGCGCTATTCGCGCTTGGGATAATAAGCCATGCAAAAATGTTGTCACACATTTGTTAACGACATAATTCAAGAAAACACAAGCACATATAGACTTGAATCAACGGAAATTGTTTACTTACTTACTCCTTGGTGTTAGTAGTTTTTTTTGAGGACCATAACCTCTTTTGAAAACTTCCTAAGTTAATGAAGTATTAAAAACGTTCTTGGCACTACCTTCTTTCGTCATCCTCTGTACGTGAACCAAACACTCATTCTATTGTTTTTAATATCACTAATGATACTTGGTGCATGGTTTGCTCCACTTGCCATCTTCCTCTTCTAGTCGATAAATTTGGAAGGAAAGTCATCTATACCTTTTTGTGTAGAGCCTAACCCCTAATATACAAGAATTTGTTGGTAGTAATTTGATCAAGAGACGAATAGAGCCACATCTAGATTATGGGCGAGGTTTCTGTAGTTATATTCATTTGATAGTTATTTCATATAAAAGTAAAAAACGAAGTAAATTTATGCGATTTTTAAGCTTTTCCTAGATGTTCCAGTTTCATAATACCATAGAACAACCATAAAACACAAGATCTGTTAAGCGAAACGAGAGATCACACACAATCGTCTTCAAATTTGGATTTATCACAGTACGTCAAAATCAAAGAACAGTAAAACCAATTCAGAAATGCAGCCATTCTTTTGCCTATATGACGAAAACTATTTAGAGAAGTAGAAAAGCATAACTTATGAATACTCTTTGGACAAATTTAAAACGATAATCACTTTGGAGAGTTCCACAATTATCAGCAAGAGTCTTTCTCCATCTTTTCATTCAAACCACCACCCAGCAAATACCTCAATCCTGTAACTCCAAAGTAATATTCTTCAGAAAATTCTATTTTGATCGATGTAGCTCTAGTTGCTCTCGAAAGCAAAGTCATAAACAGCGCAGCAATGTAAACTCCAAGATAATGCTGTAACCAAGCTAGCGAGCACATTTACACGCACCAAACTGGACGGCAAGAATAGCAGCAGTCGTTGCGGCAATCAATACAATTTAAGAAGCTTCTGAACCTATTATATAAGCTTACTACGTCAAATTTAATACTGGTCGATAGAATGACTAAATCCAGTGAAGATGTCTCTCAGTTTTATAATAATAATAATAATAATCAAAAAATAATGAATAAATCTACTTTCATCTTATTTCCAGGGTTTATTTTCTTTTTTTTTCTATGATGGGTTAGCGCAATTACATTGGTTTCCAAGTTCAGCAACTGGTCTTACTAATCTTACCAACCATTTTTTTAAATTATGTACTATGTAATGCTAACTCTGAAGTATAGATAGTATATTTTATTATTTTTGTCTCTCTCCTAGCTAGTCTGAGACAGAGAGCTAGTGCTGTTGCTCTCTGGATGTTACAAATTAAGGAATACTTCCATTTAGCCTTCAGATTACACTAATTCTGCATCTTGCCAAATTTGGAATATAGACCACATGCTAAATAATTCTTCTTAGGTAGCCATCAATTCTTTATTTCTCCAGATCATCCTCTTCTCCAGCAAAGATCAAGTTGAGGTCCAAAACTGGATTTATCTAAGACCAAAATTGACACAAAAGTATTTCAATCCCAGTTTTGAAGTTTACCTCAATTTGCGCCTATAGACAACGTATAAACGTGGTACTAAAGCAAATATTCTTGGACTTTTCCTATGTGCGTTAATGTGTGTCTATCTACGTACGCACAACTTGTTCTAAATTCTTAACATCTAAACTACCTAGTACTTATTCCTGCATTAGAATATATATTACCTTTAATTAAATATCTCAGCATGCGTTTAATATTTTCTCGTTAAAAAAATAGCTTCCTTCATGCAGTTATTACTGAATGAAAGTAAGATATGTTACACAAGCTTTGCTGTAACATTCATGTTTCTGTGGTTTACTTAATTAAGAAAATTAATTCAACATTGACTGCAAACACATACATACCTTGTTTAATTGACGAAAGGAATTTAATTTTATGTAAATAGGCCTCTTCTACATTCCTGAAACTGGAGATAATTTAAAAATAAAATCGACTGATTACACTTAGTAATTTAGAAAAGAAAACGCTGTAATACTTAGAAATACCCAAGGTTCGTAGTAAATTCATTGTTTCACCTTCAATATATTCCTGTATCGAATCAGCGTAGTAATAAATCTTATTTATTTATTTTTTTTTGTTTGAACAGATAGAATATTTCTAATTTGAAATTTATTACCTCACTTACCGCAGTTAAACCGCTATAATTTGCATGAAACACCATATAGGCAGCATCTATAGCAGAAAATTGCCAACACATATTTATGTATAATTTTCAAAGATATGTACTACCTGTTCGCATATTTGCTTGTGTATAGATAATAACCCGATATGACGATGAAAAAATGTAGATAATTGGCAATTGTCCATAAAGTAACTAGCCACTTGAAGCAATACATTTGATAGCTTCCACTTTACATACATCATTTGTAAACAGCGTCCGAGAGGCATTAAAATTCAAAAGCGTGAAAGTGCCTTTAACGACCGACTGAATGTATATTGAACATTGAATGCAGTATCATAATGGGAGCATGCAAAAAACGATTCCGCCACAAGAGTCAACTGTGCACGAGTAGCCGGCTAACAATTCCAACAGGTTTCCTTTTTTTCCGTGAATTAACAATTCTCCTATATGCATGTAAACATATGCAGACATGGCCGTTAGAAGATTGTTCTAGGCGTTTATTTAATCTGCGCGTAAAACCGAAGAACTGTTAGGCGTGTATAAATCAGGAGAAAAATATTAATCTCGTGTTATGCAGTAGACACCACTAGATGTTACAAGAAAAGTTAGAATTGATTATCGTTATTAGTTAAAAGCCTACTGGTAGCACATTATATCACGTCAACAGTATTAATGGCTTGTGCTATGTTATCTATAAATATACGTACAGGTACATAAACGTAGACGTAACCACCTTGCGTTGAGATTAAAATCTTCCAAGCTCTTCTTATTTTTTGAGCCTACTGATTAAGTGGTTTTGGAGCTAATCAAAGAAAACGGAGTTGTAGGGTATTATTTCTAAATTTAGTGTTATTCAATGATTTTGCAAAAATTTACTGTAGGTATAATGTATTGGACAGAGGAGATAACCAGATTATGTTTAGAAAGATACACTCCTACTATGTTCACGCTCCGCCAGACTTAATTGTCGTTCACAGCTAGTACCTATCCTTGTTCAATTATAGCCCGATTATACTGATTTTTGAATAGGAAGGATGGAAAGTATTTATTGCCCCTGGTATAGTAGGCGTTTAAACAGAATTTCTATAAGAATGAAACATGTTAGTAGTGATCTGTTAAACGAAGTATGAAAGTTGAATTTTGTAGCTTTTTAATAAAGTTGTATTAGGCTAAAATAGAGTTATCGTATGGATATAGAAAAATGGAAAAACATTAGGTAACTATATTAAATATCTGGAAAGGGAAGATTAAATACGACAACAAATCCATGATGATATGGTTAATATAATTGGAAAAGTGCATGTAGAAAATGTTGGTGCAGTAGACCATTTTATGCACATGTCAAAGATGCTGGTCTACCCCAAATTATCAATGATTATTTCGGATTTCGAGAGGGAGGAGGGGTTGATGTTCAAACGAAAGCAAAATGAGTCATTATTTCGGAAACGAATTTGACATTTTGACCGCTCTATTCTTAGATCATGTATATTAATGGATACTGCTATCCCATAAGAACTTATTACCGACTATCTTTTTTGTGAGTAAGCTATCACCAATGCTGCTGTCTTTCTCTGTACCCCTGATTGTCCGGGAAGCGCATATCGGACATGTCATAAGTCATTGGGACGTTTTGTTGACAGGACTCGTACTGCTATTTGAAAATAGTTTTTCCTTCGAATTATTCCTTTACTTTTGCATTATAATTCACTTTTTTTACATAGTTTTAAGAGAGTTAGTTGAATAAGTGAGAAAATAGATTTCACATTGATAATTGTTTGAAAATCTAAATATTTTCTTAAATCGTATACTATGCAGTTTGAATTTCGCGGTTAAACTTGTTTCAATTTCACGCAATTTTAAGCCAATCATTTGCCTGAGTGATAGAGAGTAAGCAAGGTATATAATGACTTTCATAAATAAGAACGAAAAGAAAGTGTTTTTATCACTTCAATGCCAACTATAAACACCAATGACATCTATGTAGGTGTCAAGCAAATTCTCTATTAGAATAATGTTCCTGTGCTTCATGATGCTGGTTTGCCTGACTGGCTGACCCAGTGGTTTTTATTTATTTTCAAAGTTAAAGGAAAATATCCGTGGAACAGCATTTCAGAGTAGCATTAACGTAATCATGACAGTTCAGGAATTCTCTATGACAAAGATCAAGATAGATTCGAGAAACATACTTATTTGTATGCTAAAGCAGAAGTGGAATAATTCTTTTCAAAGATAGACAGGGTGATTATGGAAAATACTTACAGGGCTTTTTAGAAATAAGTGGTTTGAATTTATTATTTTATCAACTCTTTGAGTAATTTAAATATTAAAAATAGCTGTTTGTGTAAATATAAATGGGATTTATTAAAAATATCCTTAAGCAAGCAACAACCTCTCTTCAATACTATAAACCAAAGTTCTGTGCACCTCTGCTGGTATAGCTGCTATGTTTTTTGTGTGATGAACTCCTTGAATTAATCGGTGGTATTAGGTTTTGTTAACAAAACTCTTTTCTTATAGCTACTTATCCCCATAACCAAAAATCGGCTGGATTAATATCTGTGTTTCGTAAAAACTGTTTTACTGCATTGAAGATATGCAGCGGTACACCATTCTGCAATCCTGTCTTCAATGTCGTGTTCTTGCATATTCACAAAGCATATTTAAATAGCGCTGACCTGTTACTGGGTGTGTTCTTCCATTCCCAATCAATGTTCAGCAAAATACTGGCCTATAATAAAGCGTGATGTATGTATAGCGTGATTAAATCGTGAAGCCCTTGTTGATTATTCATTTGTTAGTTTATTTATTGACCAAATTCGACAATTGTGGCATGTTCACACCACCATTAAGTTCAAAGTGTGCTTCATTAATCCAAAAAACGTCGTTAAGCCAGTGGATTCAGGCTTGTATAAGTTTAAATAGAAGCTGCATCTTATAAGGATACATTTTAAGTTGCCTTCTAAGAATTCACCATACAGTTGTTTTACTTAATTACAAACGTCGAGCTATAATATTTTATTGACACTAGATGTTTCATATTCTTTTTCATGTGGTGAGTCTAGCTTTCTTGTAAAACTTTCGCAACTACAATATCAGTGATGGTAAAACCAGTTGCCTCAAATGTTGCTATGAGTTTTTGAAAAACACTCAAACGTCATGAGCCAGCTCTCTTAAACCATTTAATGTACAAAATTGTCTTAAGCCTACTACATATGAAACTGCATCTACATTCATAATAGTATTGAACGAATTCAATGCACCTTTTTGTATGTAGAAAGAAATGGTTTTGTCCACGTCTTTCTACATACAAATAAATCCTCTTCCAACACAAAAAAACCAGTGTAATATGACACATACAATGTTATAACAACCACTTGTTTGTAAACGAATTTATTACTATGACGACCAAACGATGACAAATAAATCCCATTATCCATGTAGTCGGGTACTATAATTATTTTTCAAATATAATAAATATTAATTAATTAACTTACTTTCGAAAAACCCTATATAGGTACTATAACATCCCTCGTTCAATATTAGATAATAAACAAAGGTGTAGTAGATTACTGAATTCAATTCCAATCAAGCAAAAAATTTTCTGAAAAATTGCTAAGGTGGAAATACGAAAAAAACAATTTATAAGCATTTGTCCAAGAACGCTTGTTTTGAAGTACAAATATTCAATTAAATACACTACAATTAAAACCATTTATATTTTTGAAAATACTATATTTACTATGAGTACAATTTCAGCAAAAGCTTTTCGACTTTCTTTTATGTCATCTACAAAAAAGAC
>SMLS01074988.1:0-12679 GCA_004785975.1 Popillia japonica | reverse complement strand
TTTAAAAATTTGCTCAAAAATGCTTGAAAAATCAAAGACCAAGTTCGCTCATGCTGTTTTAAAGGCTTTTCTATTAGTATAATACACGCAAGGAATTAATAAGACCTTGCTCGGAGTCGAATACTTCACATTAACTTAAAAGTTTGCTGAGGAATGCTTGAAAAATCGAAGACCTAGTTAGGTTATCCTGATTTAAAGACTTCTTTATTAATAGAAACGACGTAAGTGTTTAATAAGACCTTGATTGGAGTCGATTACCTCACATTAATTTCAAAATTTGCTCAAAAATGCTTGCAAAATCGAAGACCTGCACTAGATATCCTATTTTAAAATCTCATTTATTAGTGACTGCATACTAGCTGTTCACAAAAATTGACTATTTCACTTCAGTTTAAAAAAAAACAGCTTCTTTCATAAAAATATTACTATAACTCCTCCACTTCTGCAGTCACTCAATCGATTATCGACCGTCGTTTCTCGCTAGACGAATTAAGGTCAGGATTTAGAGAAGTGGATACCTAAGCAACCACTTAAAATAACCCTTCCGTTAATGTATCGTCCTTACAGTGATGGTCTCGACGTCAGCTACCACGCTATTGGAGCATCAATTTGCGTCAGATCCCTAAGTGCTCGCGATATGAAATTTTCCAAGACGTCAAGGACGAAATAATAAATTATTACAGGAACAGATTCGTATAGGAAGTATTAATTATTGTTGAGTTGGATTTTTCTTTTCTGTAGTTTATCTTGAAGTTTATACAACCGATATAATTTCGCGCATCTAGTCCGAAACAATACCGCAAGAGGATCGTTAAAGGCTCGTTACGATCTAGTTGCGGCTACAGGTATGTATCCGACAATAATTCAAGACGGAAAGCGAACTAGATTTAAACACTTTGATAGGTGAGCGTGGGTTTTGACCGTTGAAATTTATTATTAAATTCTAGTTTCCGGGTTTTCAGAGAGAAATAGTCCGAGTAAGGAGCATTTGATATGTGTGGATATCAGTTGCAGTCCGTGCTCGCATAAATAATAATAAAACGGCATAAATATAGTCCGCGCGATATAGATCTGTATAATAAATATATCTCAATTATCTGATTTATTTGGACGTTTACAATTGCCCAGGTGAAGTCGCCTTCTTGCTGTAATGTTCTCACTATTTTGTAATTTTTTCATAGGTTTTGGTTTTCCCTGCAACAAAAAGAAAGTTCAAGCGAGAATTTTTCAATGGTGTTTTCTATAACAAAATTATCTCATATATTGGAGATATTTTGCTAAAGAACTCTTGAAAAGTCGAAGACCAAGTACAGGCATCCTATTTTAGAGGTTTTTTTGTCAATGAAGTGCATATAAACGTTTGATAGGATCTTTTTTTGAGTCGATTACTTCACATAAATTTAAAAATTTGCTAAAATATGCTTGAAAAATCGAAGACCAAGTTCGGTCATCCTCTTTTAAGGGCTTTTTTATTAATGCCATGTACACAAACGTTTGATAAACCCTTGTTTGGAGTTAATTACTTTGCATTAGCTTAAAAATTTGCTCAAGAATGCTTGAAAAATTGAAGACCTGATCTAGATATCCTATTTTAAACAATTGGATATACATTACTGCATATTAGCTTTTAGTAAAACCTTGTTAGAAATCGATTATTTCACAGCAATTTAAAACAACAGCTTAAAGTCTTGTTCTTTTCTTCCGTTTATATCTACGCTACATTATACGATATCGTATAACTTTCCAGCTGAACTGAATTAAAAATAAAATTAAGTGCTAACATAAATATAAGACAAACAAACAAGAAAATTAAATTCTTCGATTCCTCCAGTTACCACTTTTACGACATATAAATTATACCACGAGAGGCTGACTAAGAAGTCACAATTTTCTGTGTCAGTAGTACCCATAGTAAGATCGTGATGAACATTTACCGACACCCATATACATACATACATACACACACATACAGCACACGAAATAAAGTCCCGCAGTGAAAGTTATTGCTACGACCTCTCCCTTTTCTCGGCAAAGTCACCTTTTAATTATTGCAACGGTCGTCGTCCACCAAAGATGGAAAGGATGCCATATGCGCCGCAGACGAGAGTACATCTGCGAGAGCCACACCATATCGACACATCTTTTTTTCCCAGTCGTCGTTCCTTCGGAAGAGCGTACCTATGTCTCTGCAGAAATTGTTCGCCGTACGGTCGAGGTGGGCCGAGTAGGAGGAGATTTTTGCGCGCGTACAGCTCGTTCGTGCATATTTTATAGAGAGTTATTCTCGGTAATAAAAACCTCGGCCTGTGTGTACCTCTATTATTAAACATTTTTCTACCGTCACGTGTGTATGCCAGCACAAGTACCTTTACAGCCAGATATGTATGTAGTAGACTGTGTTGCAGAGACTCTTGTCCTTTTTTTTAGCGCGAGTTTAACTCCGAAGTCTCTGAAAGCGACGTTTTCTTGTGTGTGAAATAGAATCTCAGCTTCCTCTGAGGTGTACGCAGATGCAGGTTCTTTTAGAATTAGAAGCAGCTATCGTGGATAAACTTATTTCCCAATTTAATCCAATACCTACCTAACTTTGTTCTAACAATAAAAAAGGACGTTTCCGTGGGAAATAGAGACAGAAGATAATTAATTCGGAAGGATACCACGCCACCACACAATTACGTTAGTCCGCATAGAAGCAAGCCTGACAACCTTTCTCCTATTATTTTTATATACAGAGTGCTGATTGTGAGTGGACCCCAGCCATCTAATAACCGAAATGCATCCTTACAATTTATGTCACGTAGTGTATCCGACACGTATCGCACAGACCTCATGACAAAATGAAATTACCGCCATGCTGTGTGTGTGTGTGTGCTCCCCGCTGTAGTTTTTGTTGCTTTCCTCTTTTTATATCGATGGGAACCCTCTTGTACGTTGACCCCTGTGTGTGTGGTAGTTCAATTCCTTTCCTTCTTGTTATGTACAACTCGCTTGCGATTCCAATTTATTGTTATAGCTCGGGAAAAACGAAACGGGCGTGAGTAATAAAATTGTGATCTAGAAATTTTGACAGGATAAATAATATTTTGTGATTAGTTGATATTCTTTTTATGTTTTTACGTTTCTTGTTCTAGTCTAGATAAATGTCACTTTTAAAGCCACAATCCTGGGAAGAAACAGAAAAATATTGATACTTATCTAATACAAATGCTATCACTATGTGAGATATGCCAAAGAACATTTGAACCACAGTACTACTCTCCATCAGTGGCGGCTTGTCCATAGGGTCATTTGGTCAATGACCTCCCAAAAATTTTGACAATATATAAAGAAATATTAATTACTACGTGTTTTATTAAAATAGGTAATTTCATCGCAAAAGTCGCAAATATACTTAACTTAAAAACTTAAAATTTATTGGGCGTTCCTCGTATTCCAACCTCCTGAACATTGGGCTGGCGGTGCGAATTGACCTCGTCGTATCATTGCTAACTTGATGATTCATTTTTATGGAGAACTTTCGTACCGTGTGTATTTGGTTGCAAACTAATATTTTCGGAATTTATGCAATTGGTACCACCCCTGCTCCGCCTACGACCAATAAAATTTAATCCGAGTAGCGAGCTCTTATGCAGGTGGTCTTATCGGCTGGCAATAAACAGAATGTTTTTTAAGGATTAGAAATCGTTTGACGTTACATCTGAAAAAAAATATAACCGATAAAACAACGTTTTCTTAAACCCATCGATTTGTTTTTTAATAATTCGTCTAAGAACGTTGTTTTTAAATAAGGTAGCAGAAAAAACATTATTTAAGTACTTTATCAATTACATATTTAATAGGTATGCCAATTACACTCACAATGAGTGTTATCCACCGGCAAATATTAGTTTTTTGCGCTTACCGAAATCTCGAATTCATGTTCGTTCTTAAATGTTGCAAGTAATTTCTTTTTGGGAAATTATCGACATAAAGGGACATCTGACTAACGTTTTACAATTGAATACCCAACGTAAATAAGGTAGGTGTTATAATATTATAAATCACAATAGAATATTGTATATATTCCTTAAAAAGGCGCGAGAGAAATTCGGAGAATACGATTAAATATAAATACGGCTTTAAAACAAGTGTACCTTTGTTCCGTCAATACTATACCCATTCAAATAAATTGCAGATGTTTCACAGAACCAAACAATAAAACAAGCAATGCGTCCTAATTTTATTTCCTTTTATTTAACGCATAGGTATTAGCATATTATTATGCATATACAGTGAGCAGCAAAAGTATTCATACAGCTATGCAAATCAGGAATACCTACGTGTTTATAAAACTATGTTTACTGCTAATAGAAATATTTAACAGATGTCACGTAGAACATTTATTTCAAATATCCACCTGCCATACAAACAAACAAAATGTAAATAATGTGATTGTTATATTGGATAAACATCCACTATAAACGCAACGCAAAAATATTCATACAGCTATTTTAGATACAAAAAACAAAGTGATGGCAAAATTTGTGTTTCCCCGTATTACGGTCGTCGACGACCCTCAATCGTCTTGGCATGGACTGAACTAGTTTGCGGTATACTGCAGATCTACAGGTCCACCAAAATCTCGTGGCAGTTGCGCTTTTCTCCAAGTTTTTTTGCTTCTAATTTGATGTTGCCTGATCTGTTGTTCGAGGTGATGCCATAGGTTGTTTATGGAGTTCATGTCGAGAGACTGGGGAGGTGTTTTAAGAAGATAGTACGGCAAATGCAGCTAGAAGTGGAAGACCAAAGAAACTTACCGGGCGCGAGCGTTAAGCGATCATACGACAGGTACGAAAAAATCCTAAAATTAGTGCGATAAAATTGACCTCATTTATTCAACTGACATTTAGTAAACATGTATGCACAGATACAGTTCGAAAAGTGTTACTTGGCAAAGGTTAGAATTCACTGCTTAACAATGTGAAGAGACTAAAGTGTCTTGTGTTTGCCAAACAACATACATTAATGCCTCTCCAGACTTTTAGAAGACAGTTATTTTTACGAACTGAAGTAAATATTGGGTACAAATTGGGTACGAAATTTGGTTATTCTTCCAAGTAGATATAGTGGATAGTTTTGTTTACTTGAAAGTATTAAAAACCAATCTTAAAAAAAGTGCACAGAAATTACGAATTGCTGATGACTTTTCCTTGTACCAAGATAACGACCTCAAACACTCTGCACGAGTTGTACAATGGTTATTATATAATACTCCAAAATTTCTTGAAACACCTGCACAGTCTCTCGACATGAACCATTAACACAAACATCACATTAGAAGCAAAAGAGACGTGGAGAACAGGGTCACAGAAGAGTGGTGCAAAATAGATCCGCTGTACCTATAATACCGCCAAATTAGTTGAGTCCGTGCCAAGACGATTGAGGACCGTTAGCGATGCCAAAGGTGGTGTTACAAAATATTTAAATTTTGCCATCACTTTGTATTTTGTATTTAAAATAGCTGTATAAATACTTTTGCGTTGCGTTTATAGTGCATGTTTATCCAATAAATAACATAACAATCACACTATGTACATTTTATTTCTTTGTATGGCAGGTGAACATTTGAAATAGATGTACTTCTACGTGACATCTGTTAAATATTTCTATTAGCAGTAAACCTAGTTTTATAAACACTTATTCCTTATTTGCATAGCTGTATGAATACTTTTGCTGCTCCCTGTAGATAGTAAACTGAGAAACGTTTACATTTTATAATAATACCTAAATAGATACTATTTAACAAATAAATTATACTTTAGCCAGTTAATAGTTATTATTATTAGATAAAAAAGGAATTTTACGAATAAATTCAACAAGTACGTGTTTTCACAAACTTTGAATCGGAGTTAATTCAGCACACGGCATTTTCGTATTTATAAAGGTTCTTTTTATGCTGCGGTAGATCAAACGCATACATATGAGAGTCATAAATCGAAAGAAAGAAATATTTTGATGGGCGTGACAAACAACAGCTGGCTTTTTTGTAAAACCAATAAGGTATCTGGACCGTTATATTGCGCGTGGGTAGATGGAAATAAAGGTCCAAAATATAGACGAAAAATATTACATTGAATGAACCATCAAGTTATCAATGGTCGTATTAAAGCTACGCGGAAATATCCGAAGAACTCCCAGCGCCCGAACCGACCCGAACGTACGAAGTATATAATCTAGTTTGGGTCATAAGCCCACTATTTGAAATCGAATTTTGGTTAATTTCCGATGAAATGTTAGATGGCAGCACAAGTGCGTAGTTGGAAAAGTAGTTTTCGGATTTACCTATAGTTCCTGTGTTTATAATTTATAACAGTAAACATGTGTTTTAACCTTGTTTTAACAACCTTCTCTTAGCAAAGTTTGTCGAAAGTGCGAGTGTGTTTATAGCGATTTGTTTGTGATCTTTATTGAATCTACCAGATTTTCATTAGATTTTTTTTTCGTTTGAGTTTAGGTATATTACTTTTCTTTTAATTCGATATAATTTAGTGTACATTTAGAAAGAAAATAATAAGCAAAGTAATATCTGCATTTTTTTTCGTCAGTGAATTTGTTCTTATATCAGGTAATAGGTTATTGTAATAAAATAAGAGCATATATATTGTTTGGTAATTATTGTCAACCTTTATGCATACTTTCGCGCATAAAGACATTTAACGTCGATTATTTACTTTAAAAACAAATATATGCGATTTTAACGAATGTGTTATTCAACACTTTTCCACTGCTAAAAAACGAAGAATGGACCTCCAGTTTAATAGCGTTTTCCTTTCGGCAATTTAGTGGGCACTAAAAATGCACTGGGTCAGTGCTAACTGTTCCTATCGGCCAAGCACTAGCTCCGTGCAAGAATTGTACGTTTTCCATTGGAGAAATAGTGCAGTTTTACGTAGGAGTGACGATGTGTCTACGTCACTATATTTGCCCTTGAGTGCAAAAACTGGACCTCTCGAAATTTACGGGTCCACTCCTAGTGCAACGTGAAATTATTACATGTAATTCAGTTATGTTTATTATACTTTACAATATATACCATATAATAATAATAAGTTTTATTGCCCAACAGAAACAATTTCCATTAACAGGACAATTCAGATAATACAAAAAATATAAAAAAAAGAAATACAATAATATATAGGTACATAATCAATATTTTGTCGTTATGCCGAAAATATTATGAAAATAATACTTCGAGTGAAGATGAACAAATAATAGAATTATAAATTCTTCATCAACTTCAGAGGATGAGCTGAATTATGAAAATCGGAAAAAGCCAAAAATAGAGGCGTATGTAGAGGATGTTGTGAACGATTTGCTATGATCAGCAATCGTTATACCAACATTACATTCATTTGATATTTGGAAAATAACGCGGGTTTTATAGAGCACGGATCAAGTGCATAATCAATAATGACGTCAAATAACGCGGCACCAGGTTAGTGCAAAGTGCAGAACTTAGTTCTCCCAAAGGAAAACGCTATAAGACTATTTAAAGTGGAATTTAAAGGTAAAATATTTATATTTTTTAAGTATGCCTATTTTTTAAATTTATTTTTGACCTCCCAGTATAATTGACCACGAGCCGCCACTACTCTCCATAAGGTTTATATAATATTCTGTCTATTCTGTCTAATGTCTATCGAATGGTGTAGATTTCGACTTTAACGCGTTTGAATTTTAACAGACATCCTAATAAGGATCTGGCCAATATGGCGCAGAATTCGCATAGAGTCGTGAATTGAAAAAATTCTTGGTACAACAAGAATTTCACTTGTCTGTCACGATGTGCGATCCCAGTAAAGCTTTCGACTGTGTTAATCACGCAGCCCTTCTTGATAAGTTATACTGTTATGGAATACGCGGAAATATCAATGAATTAATACGATCTTACTTGACTAACCGCACTCAGTATGTCAATGTTGGTAACGAGCTGCCTGCTTCATTGCCAGTCAGTCATGGAGTACCACAGGGTTCCGTTTTGGGACCCCTTTTGTTTATCGTTTATATAAACGATTTAGTTGATTATTTAACGTCGGATGGGTGCTTATTGTTTGCGGATGATACCACACTGATTTCTTCTGTAATGGACAGGAATCTATTGGAAAATGCGACACAGTCTCTATGCTCTAAGGCTGAGAAATGGTTCTCGGCTAATATGCTGAAGTTAAACCCGGCTAAAACGCAGACCGTGACCTTTTCCGCTGTTTGTGGGAGTAGCCACCCTTTTGGGTGTCACTTTAGATGACAGATCGTCTTGGTGCCCTCATATTAATAGATTGTGTGGTAAATTGTCCAGTCCACAGTCATTTAAGCTATGCTATAGTTCTCTGGGGACGGTCCTCACATGCAATGCGTGCCTTCAGATTGCAGAAGCGAGCGATTAGAATAATTGCCGGTGTTGGGTACAGAGACCATTGTAAGCCAATTTTCAAGTGTTTTAAAGTACTCCCATTCGCTAGTTTGTATATTTACTTTCAATTGGTCGATATCCATAAAGTAAAAGAACAACTACCTTCAAATGCATGCATTCATAGGTATCAAACTATAAATGCAAATAAAAGAAGAGAGCTGGGTTTTAGTTATGATAGATCTGCAAGGAGTTCCCTAAATATCAAAACTTTACAACCATTTACCTGCTACCTTTGCTAACTATAGTGTAGAGGTTTTTAGAAAGCGCATAAAAACTTATTTACTTGCTAATTGTTTTTATTCTACTATTGAATACATGCACACATCTCCAGCATCATCATTTTTTATGTAACCGAACTAAACCTTTTTAAATATTAATTTTAATATGTAGTGTACAGTCTAACGTCTCTTAATTTTATGTGTGTACGTATTTGGCCCATCACATGTGTATTTATAATGACGATTGTAAATGCCCTTGGCATAAAACATGAATAAATTATCTATCTATCTATCATAAATCTTTGGAGTCTACTACTCATTGTAAACGTTGGTCAGAAATAAGATTACTAATAAAACAAACAGAATAATATGGAACAACTTTAAGAGTTTCGAAAAAGTTGCCTTTTTGTTAATTTGCTGCTATATTGTTTTGCAAAACTCTGAAGCAATGTAGAGCAAGTCTAATCCTACAACTTAACGTCGCCAAATTCAAATAAATTCTGATGTAAACACTGAATAAATTCGCTAAATAAAGCAAGCATATTAAAATTTTAATAGGTAGGTACTTTATCCAGCAGAAGTGAAAATTACCGAATATCGCCAGAAATTTTAGAAATAAAGAATTAGGCTTGAAGATGAAACAATTTATCAAAGAAATGTGTTACGATTAAATGAATTAGAAACAATATAACGAAAAGAATAACAATTAATGCTTGAAGAAAATGAAGGTTAGCTGGAGAGTTATCTGGAAGGAACTCCAAGGAAATAATTAGGTAGGTTATGCTAGGGTAGGCAAAAATTCATACACTTTCACTTATAAATTATACGCCATTTTCCTTCAAATTTGAGAATAAATCGATATAAATTACTACCGGTTAATAATAAAAATTCAAAATACGATTTAACGTCACAATAAAGAAAAACCTACCTTTAGTTACGCCAGAATGGCTAGTAATTCCCATTCGATTACATCGATTAAAGCGATAAATTTTCGACGAGAAATGCTGCTAACAATTAGTTCACTATATAAGCACACTTACACATAGTCACTGCTTACACACCACCAATCATCTCTAACAGAAATATCGCATACATTCACTAATTTAATCGCAACAGAATTATTACCACGTCATCCGCCATTTTTACTTAAATTTTCTCCGACAAACCCTGAGGAGCATGCTGGGTAATTTTCCACAATCAAGGATTGGTGAACGATTCGGCGCCGTAATTCAAATATGGTATATTATCAGTAGAAATTGTTTTACACCACTGTTTTTTTGACAAATTTAATATTAAAGAATTCTATAAGAAAGAACCCGATGTGAAGTATTTAAAGAAGACCTACCTTTATTCACGTAATATAGTGAAGTGTTCATTCGAAATATTGACATCTAAAGGATAAATTTTAGGCGAGAAATGTCACAAACAAGTAACTAATTCACTAAATAAATACAATTACACATCACTGTACTCCCCTAATAAGAATATCGCATAAAATTCTTAATTTAATTGCAAGAGCATTATTGTCACGTCATCCGCCATTTTTATTTAAATCTCGGCCGACTTCGACAGACTCCGACAAGCATCCCCGGTAATCGGACACTTGATCGGACACCACCGTAATGAGTACAAATTCATTTAGATGTTTATATTATTACCTTTCATATTAATATATTAATTTTTTGATAAATTTTAGTGTTAAATAATACAAACTTATAGCAGAATTATGTAAGAGAAAATGTGACCTACCTTTATTTACGCAAGAATGTTTCTATATTCCGATCGCAAAATTTTGACGTTTAAAGGGTAAATTTTCGGCGAGAACTGTCACAAACAAGTAATTAATTCACTAAATAAGTACAATTACACATCACTCGTACTCCTTTAATAAGAATATCGCTTAAATTTTTTAATTTAATTGCAAGAGTATTACTGTCACGTCTTCCGCCATTTTTATTTAAATCTCGGCCGACTTCGACAGACTCCGACAAGCATCCCCGGTAATCGGACACTTGATCGGACACCACCGTCATAAGTACAAATTCATTTAGATGTTTATATTATTACCTTTTATGTTAATATATTTATTTTTTATATATTTTAATGTTAAATAATACAAACTTAAAGGAGAATTATGTAAGAGAAAATGTGACTTATCTTTATTTACGCAAGCATGCTTCCATATTCCGATCGCAAAATTTTGACGTTTAAAGGGTAAATTTTCGGCGAGAAATGTCACAAACAAGTAATTTATTCATTAAATAAGTACAATTACACATCGCCGTACTCCTCTAATAAGAATATCGCATAAATTTCTTAATTTAATTGCAGGAGCATTCTTGTCACGTCATCCGCCATTTTTATTTAAATCTCGGCCGACTTCGACAGACTCCGACGAGGATGCCCGATAATCGCACACTCGATCGGACACCAACCTAATGAATACCTACAAATTCATTTAGATGTCTATTTTATTACCTTTTATATTAATATATTCCTTTTTAGATAAATTTTAATGTTAAATAATATAAACTTATAGGAGAATTATGTAAGAAAAAATGTGACCTACCTTTATTTACGCAAGGATGCTTCCATATTCCGATCGCAAAATTTTGACGTTTAAAGGGTACATTTTCGGCGAGAAATGTCACAAAAAAGTAATTAATTCACTAAATTAGTACGATTATCCATCACCGTGCATCGCTAAGAAAAATATCGCAAGAATTTTTCTATTTAATTACAATAAGAGAATGATTGACACATCATTCGCCATTTGCATTTAATTTTCGTCCGAGTTCGATAGATTCCGTCAGGAATGCTGGTTAATCGTGCACAAGCCAGGATTGGTTGACGCATCGGCGGGCTAATTTAAATTTGTTATTATTGTTATATAGTGATTTATTTAAATTTTAATGTAATTTTACTATTTTATAATGTAAAACTATATTAGATAATATATTTAAATAATAATTCTTCACAGGTTTTACAGTCAATCAAAAGCATACTAATAGTACTGGATATAAAGTATTCAATTGATGCGAAAGCAGTTATATGCAATAAAACTGAATGAATAAATATTGGATGTATGTCTAATTAGAGACGCGCTAGGATTTCTTAAACACACCATTAAAGTCTTAAAACGTATGTATATTGCAGCAAAATAATTTATTACAATACATATTTAACTCCTATCAGACATTTATTACTCGTAATCATCTTCCCACGATATCCCATTTTAGTCATGGAAATACTATGTGTGACAATATGTTATATAATTAAAATTCACTTTTATTTAAACGAAACTTTATACCATATCTGCTTTCGTGTATCGTAATAATTTATCACAATTTATAGATAAAATCCAAGGGTAAATATGATTGAAATTCTTCAACATTTTGGCCTCCTCGTATTAGATATAAATTAAGTAATTACAACATTGAACACACATATATTCACAGATAAGAAGGCTAGTTAAAAAAAATGAATTGGTCGTCATTATGTACCCAGTTATTATATTATATGTATGTTCATATGTTCGACTACTACTACTACATAATTTATTGCGTGGATAGTTTCCGCTTGTTAACAAATCAGTAGCTGGTATAATTTATTGATTTTCACATACGTTTATTCGATTTTACTATAAATATAATCTAACGAATTGCTTATATAATAAGTGAAGCGTTTGCGTAAGGTTAGAGGCGTATTACAAACTCTCCCAGTACGAGATATAAAAGCCTAATCTCTTCTGGCAGTTATACTAACCTAATTATATTAATTATGATTCTTAACGGTAGTTTGTGTGGCTGCTGATAAGGTTGTTTAAATATAGTTTGGGAAATCTTGTTTGAGAAAGCATACATTAATCTATTAGGATATAATTAAGAAGATAAAATTACTTGTTGTTTCCTAGGAAGGTGTGATTTGAAGGGGGAAAACAAAGAAATAGCATTACTTGCATCTGCTGTATATGATTATCTGAAAAATTCTCTCCAGAAAAACTCCAAAAAAA
>ML219612.1:0-30514 GCA_004785975.1 Popillia japonica | reverse complement strand
GAATTTGGGAAACTACAGAAAACCAAATTCAGAAAGAGCGCACCGGGATCCGAACCCGATACCACCAGACTGTGAAGCGCGCGCTAGGCACTGCGCTACACAGCTGGCATGTTATGTTGAAGTTAGAGTGCAAAGGGCGTGTTTAATAGCAGGTTTCGATCGGTAAATGAAAATTTAAGCTGAGGGAAAGTCGCATTAAATGAAAACAATATAATAATAGTGCAATTATGCTGCGCTTTAAGCTCTTTCGTAAAGGCTACTACAAAATTTAGTTCTTTTCTTTTATTTGTGATAAATTGGTGGTCCTAAAAGGGACTTTTTTGAGAGACAGGAGAAAATGTGTTACAGGAGAGGCTCGACGTGTTGCCTATTTGCAAGAACACACGCCTGTAATCGTCGAGTAAATCCTGCACTGATCGGCTGGCGCTGTACAGTATGCGTCGAAGTTTGTGACATAAGAAATATTTTTTTTTCTCGTTTACGCTTACAGATAGACCTAAGGTGTATGATATGTTTTTGTTTCTAAATCGTTGTAGCTACCATCTCGTAAATGCATGCTTTGTATATCGCGGACACCCTGTAAATCGGTGCTGTTTTAACCGCTAAGTGTAAAAAGATTCAACAATATGTAACACCAACAACATTAACGCTCAGTTGTACAATGCATGCATAATGTAAAAAAAATACTGGGACCTAGCCATCCTATTAATGATATCAAATATTAATTGATTGCATAAACATTGGGGAAAATTTACGGCTATAATTCTCTCTGTGCGCGCTATAGCCGTAGATGGGGGGTTATATATAGAAATCCGGCCGCTGTGTCATAACAGCAAAATCAGTATTTGGTGGAAATCGGTACACGAAAATAGTAGCGATTGTGATTCAATGAGCTAGTTCACTGGGATTACGCAGTAAAATTTCTATTGTCAAGGATGGATAGTTTGTCATTCCATTAGATTGGATCATCTGTCAATTGCATACTGTGCAAATTTACACACCTTCGCATACAGAATATAGACGTATGCTTTTGGGGATTTAGTGCAATTACGTATCTTTGTAGTAACAATTATTAGCAGCAATTAAATAAATTGGGATGTTTACCATGCACAAACAGCATATAAGCAATGTAAATATTGGTATATATGATTTTAGCTAATGAATACCTTGTTATGAAGGCTACTTAATGCTAACTATTACTACTTAAATACAATAAATTTCCTGTGCTAGCTAACTGTATTGGATAAACATAGCTTTTTCAATTCTGTCACAGACAAAGTGTTTAAACCATGTCAGCATTTATACTTTAATTCTTATAAAATCTGTATTTTTTGTATATACATTTGTTCCTCGCGTAAAACAAATGAATATCGAGAAAACTAGTTAACAATTACTTAATTTCTTGAGCAAAGGCCCAAAATCATATGTCTCGTAATAACTATTTCCATTTAAAAGACAATACATTTTTCTCTATATAGAAACAATGTCGGTATTTATCTATTTGTATTCGACAAGGTAGAGAAGTTTCCAGGTTATTATTTCTTAGTAGTATTTTCGACAATTATTAGTAAATGGTAGTAGGATAGTATTCAAGTTGTCTAATATATGGCACCACAAACTAAAGAATAGACTTACAACTAGTGAGACACGCCGTAGTTATCCGTAGCTAAATGCGAAGCCAGGATCTTTCGTACTCTTCTACGACTGGTCAACCGTTTTTATCACAACGACAATCAAGTTTTAAATTTAATAATGTTAGCTATATTTAGTTATGTTCTCTGGTGAAAATTCAAGGAGAAATACCAATAAATAAAATTAAACTATATTTACACATAGTTCAATAGATTGCAGAAACGTGCAGCAGCATATGATAGACGAGGTAGTTTTGTATGATAAAAAATGAGAGAGATATAAAGCAGAAGTTGAAGATTACGGATCGAGCAAAATTTGTTATGAAAACAAATGAGCGGTTTGTGTAGAATTCAATGGGAGACAAAACAACAAAAGGAACTAGGATATGAACATTTCCTGAAACCAATAAATATAGCAGCTTCTGTGAAATATTTTTCATCCAGTTAGATGTCAATCAGGCACGTAGTTTTCATAATATGCATATGAAATTTCATATTTGTATCACCATTTGGAGCGATTTAATTAATTACCCTGTCTATATTACAAAATTGTTGATAACGCGTTTACAGGTTTCACAGAAAACAAAAGAGGCGGATAAAAATAACAGGGCTTTTATAAATCCAGTTTTGTTGTGGTGGTGACACATCAATTGAAATTGATGAGTTGTAATAATTGCATATTGTTGACGTATTTCGGATACACTTTACGATTTAAAAAGTGCTTTTTAATATAAATTGTGACTATAACAAAAAACAAATTCGCTATGTGTTACTGAAAATGAAATTTTGCTGGAGATTTTTTGTATATAATGTTATAAAATATGAGTGTGTGCACTGCTTTTATTCCGTTCATTTTAAACCATCGATGCGGTTTAATGCCAGCAAACTCCAATATATCGTATAAAAATAATTAAAGTACTTATAAATACATATTACAGTAAAACCTGTGTTAACGGACACCTGTATATATCGGCCACCTGTGATAACGACCAGCTTTAACATTGCAAAAATCCACAATACGAGTATTTCCATATATACAAACCTTGCATTAACGGCCGTCTTTACAAAGCAGATACGGCCAAACAATCCCAATATTTTATGGCATAAAAGCAATATAATTTACCTCCCAATAATGGACGTCGTCCGTATCGAAAATTTTAAAACTCACGTATTTGTTGTTCAGCCTAAGAAGGTGACAGAATTTACTTGTACGGGTTTATTGTTAGTTATAATGAAACACGATAGATTTATTTTACAACAGCAGCTGATTGTAGAAGTTTCCGAAAACGACTGTTCATTCGATCAGTTTAAGTATATCGTTGTGTTCATGAAGTGTTTGAATATGTCGCTAAAGAAAACAAAATTGATTTTATCGAGGAGAGTGACAAGTATAATTTAAGTTTGCGGAAGTTAGCCGACAAATTCGGATTTGGAAAAACTCAAATTAACGATATTGTAAAAAACAAAAGTGATATTAAAAGGATGTATGAAGAAGCTATTAATTTGAATCAGAAACGGAAATTTTCTAAAACGGGTGAAGTAGCAGTGGATCAAGTTGTGTATAAGTGGTTCTGCATGGCTAGAAATAAAAACATTCCCATATCTGGATCATTGATTAAACAAAAGACGCTAGAGACAGCAAGAAATTTAAACATTGAGAATTTTGCTGCTTCAAATGGTTGGTAGAATGTTTCTGTCGAAGGCACAATATCACTTTTAAGTCAATTTGTGGTGAGCCCGCTGATGTAAATTTGGAAGATGTAGAAGCATGGAATATAAATTACCATAAATTTTAAAGTATTATTCACCGAAGGATATATTTAATGTTGATGAAACAGGTCTGTATTATCGTGCCATGCCAAATAAAACTTTTACATTAAAATACGATAAATGCAATGGCAAAAAATTAGCAAAACAACGGTTAACTATTTTGTTCTGCGTAAATATGGAAGGCGACAGAGAAAACCCTTTAGTTATTGGAAAAAGTACAAATCCTCGGTGTTTTAAGGGAAATCATATCGACAAATTACCTTTAGAGTGGGTGCATAACAAAAAGGCTTGGATGACATCAGATCTAATGACAAAATGTATACACATTTAGTTCACCTATATATGTGTATCCGTATTCTCTATTTTAAGGTTAAATAAAATCATTTAAAATAATGTCCAATTGAATTTTATTTCTAAAAGAAAAATAATAGCTATCATGTGAAAATATTTGCTTGGAATTTGGCGTAAGTAATATCCATCCCCTGTCGTTTGCGGACACCTTTGAATAATGGCCAACAATTTTGATTTTTTTAGTGGCCGCTAGTCACAGGTTTTACTCTAATGAAATATACAGGTATCCAGGCTGAGTTTTAATTTCGAAAAAAATATCATCGAAGTGTATTTTCGTATGACATTTTCAAGTTCATTAAATTATTCTATAACTACGATAGTAAAAGTAAAATAATTCTCTAAACCAAGTTAGTTCACAATTACAGTATGACTATTATTTTCTTATTTGCAGATATTTTTTCCACTTTTGGGTCAATTAAAACATCAACTGGCTGAAAAACCAATTTCTTCCACTTAAGAAGTATTATTTAGAATTAGGTTAGACATATATTGATATTTAATCCAACTGTGGTTTCAATTAACTTAAAAGTGGAAAGATAATCTGGAAATAAAAAGATAAGTACTTATACGTCAGAAAAGTGTATATACTAAGTGTGTTTATATTTTATATACATAGGTGATACTTGGCGTTAGCTAAAAATTCATATTCTTAAAATTAATTTACAGAAGGTACTTTTAATGTATATAAGTCTATAAACTAGTAAATTATATTTTATGAGTAAGACCTCCACATTTCAAATGTCATTGTGCAGTATCGAGTGGGAGAGATATCTTCAAAAGTAAAAAAAAAATATTGTAGGCAAGTATTGAGATTGATAATGTTGTTTGAAAATTTTTTTAATAAAAGTGGGAAAATTCCTAATTTATCTACTACATGAAATATGAAACATTGAGGTAACTGTCCATTTTATTTAAAGCAAGGATGGTTATGTAATAGATTTAAATACATGCTCCTTTTCAAGTTTCTGTCTATTAGCCCCTTAAGGACGTGTGCTACATATTCGTCACGTTTCATTCTATGTTCACTTGTAAGTGAAATAAAATCTTTTCGCCATGACGCATTAATAATGAACAGGTCCTGAAGAAGACAAAATGGCATGCAATGAAACCTTTGTCCAACAAAAATATCCGCCAGGATGGTGCCTGTCATTGGCCAATTGTACAAGAAAAACGGGGACCTTGTAAGAAACCTGGCTGTAACGCAAGTCCACTGTTTTATTGCGCGAAATGTTCAGTGTATTTATCTGTTAATAAAAACTCAAATTGCTTCTACGATTTTCATCTACAGTATGTAGATGTTTTCATTTGAAAATAAATTCATTATTTGAGATTTGTATGGCAATTTAATTTGATAATTCACACCGTAGAATTAAAATATCATAAACAGTTTCTGCTCCAGCCTATAATATTACATTTTTAAAACGACCGTTACCACTCAGAACGCACTTTATTGAGAAATGTGTGGAGGAGTGAGCGCTAGGACGTATGAATTCAACTTAAATACACATAATTGCGACAACAATTGTGTGCCTATCTCGCTCGCAGTCTGCATAGATAAACTTTTGAATTTCTTGCCCGCGAACGTCCGCTCGATACGCCAATAGAATTGTACAGTAGAATATAGCGTTACACAGATTAGATATCGACCGCTCGCAGGCGATCACATAGTATACACAATTATAGTTGCCAGACAAACTTTGAATTTCTGCATATGTAGGCGATGAGTGGTATACATATGTTTAGGGTTCCCATTTGAAGAATGGGAAATTATTGCTATTATTAACATATTCGTCGCAATTTTGTAATTGTGACTACAATTGTTTTTCCACAAAATACTAGTTATCAACCAAAATTATCACCAGCCAATTCTTAAATCAATGGTATCTATTAAGGATGGTATCGCATTATGTGCTGGCTGCAGCCGGCATACGTTTACTACTTCACTATTTCTAATATTTATAAATGATACTGCAAGCTGTTTTGCGTCAACTTATTTTCTTGTGTTTTCATCCGTATGCGGATGACTTTTTAAGCAGATTTAGTCAATGCAAAATATTGCTACATCTATGGCATCATCAATCATCATGCATTCTCACTTTACAGGTGTATTCCAAAAATCTTTTTTGACTCCTCATAATCTACTCCTATGTCATTGGGATACGTTCCTTAATATTATCGATTAAATTAGCGATCTGAGTATTTTGTTTGATTAAAAGTTTTTTTCGTGTGGCTCACGTTGAATAGTTAGTTAAAAATAATTACCACCTTGTAAGTTTTACTATGATATCAGTCGGTCAAACTCTCAACAAACTGTCATAAGGACTTCGTCTATTGATATTTTATTGCTAAGTTTAGCACTTCATACTTTTGGCATACACATATAAACCAATTTCTTGAGACTTTAGTGTTTGAAGACAAGCAAAACGTACAAAGTAATTCTCTCTGAAGATCAACAGTCATCCTCCTTCCCCATTGTAAGTCAACTGGAGTACATACATATTTCTTATATATATATATGTATTTCTCGAATCTAGAACTAGAGGATATTGTCAGTCATTTTTTGTTGTTGTATGTAACAGCAAGACAAAAACTTCGTCCGTAAATCTATTCTGGAACTATTGTTTATAATACATAGATAAGCTCTATAAAAATTGCACATGTAGTGAGCCGTAGTACTTTTATCAATTTACAAATTAAGTGCGTGGCATCTTGCAGTAATCTTTATTAACAGATAGATAGAACTGATATTACAGAAACAAAAATTTAATATGTGACGAGAAATGTTTTTCAGTTATTCAGTCATTCTTTCGGTTTAAAAATCAGAAAACAGGACAATTTAATATAATACAGATTTTATCATGTATGAAACAAAAAATAAATTAGATTTAGACGTTTGTTCTTTTACCCTACCTATCTCCATTAGTTGCGTAAGTCAGAGAAAGAAGTACAAAACAATTTCAGAGTTTGCCATTTTTCAAGTCGGACGCGAATGCCAGCTGACTTTTCTACACTTTTGTAACTAATGCCAGTCATTTATGCTAATGTGGTCATATTTTTACTTCCTCTGTGCTTTGAAAGAGTGCTGCTCGTGCAGAAAGGTATTTTTCTTAGTTAGCCGAGCATAAAACAGTAACAATTGGAAAAGTATGCTACAAATTCTTCAGTAAAATTCGTATCTTACTTTCACAACATTCGCACTTGCAATCTCTTACCTTCACTTCTTATTTTTTGCATTTTAGAGTAATTAATTATTATTAATAGAGTTTATAGCGTTACTTTAAGTTCTGCAAATATTAATTATATGCTACAGTAATATCTAATCTTAGATGTTGAACATGACTACTTCTAATAGCCAAGCATTAAATTAATGATCAATGAAATTTGTAGCTAACGTAGTACATATTTATAATCAGTAAATAATTAATATGGTATGCGAGAATAGTGTCAGTTGGGCACAACGTAGATATCACTATATCTTATGGGGTGTAATAGGTTTTTAAGATTACTTCGCAGTGAACTCTTCGTAAAATAAAAACAACAATTATATAACGAAGAATTCTGTGATAATGATGCAATTTGGAGATGTAGTTTAAACAATTATGTTTAGATTTAAGCGTGCTATTCCACTGCGACCTATTGGTCTATTGTGTCCGCTTATATGAGTTGCAAGAACCTAGGTTTTTCCTGTACTTATAGAAAACCTGTGAGGACACGTAATCTGTTTCTACTTAGTTCTAGCATGACTATTTGCACTTTGCTTCTTGAAATTTTCAACGAATACTTTGAAATGTCTCATACCAGGACGATTCCCGCACAATAGTGCTCTGAGCTGCTTCTACCTGTCTTTTAGTTATCTACTCTTTCAAGGCATTCCCAGACTAACTTTGAGACGATTAGTGCAATTATGAGTGCTTAATTATCGTAGAAAATCGCAATATTGCTTCTGATAGATGTAAACAAGTAACAATAATCATAATTTTCAGAGAAATAGAGTTTTTGAAGAGTCATATCACATTGTTGCAACTTCTCCTAATTGTTGAAAAATATGTCTAATTTGATCTGCTTTCTGCTTGTGTAAACTGGTTGAATAAATAATGGATGAATACGCTTTGATGACCGAAACACAATGTCTAATAAAAAGAACGGTGCTGTGGGTGGGAGTATATAGAAAATACGGAGGCCGTCATTTCTGTTAATCACAAGAATTTGCCATTTAAATGTCTTCAAGTGAGTAAATTTTGCCTTGGGACCATGTCGTACTAAAATCCAACTGACGAAGAATTAACAGTAACGGAGCATACAAAGAGTAGCGAGTTTGGCGCAATTAAAATGTGCCCAAAATTTCGCAAAAGAAGGGATCTAGGGGGACATTTTGAATACTATATTTTATATCTTATTCATCATTAAATTTAATATCGATTCAATTAGAAAATTAGTGTATATGTCTTAACAAACTTTCTTTATTTGAATTTAAAAACCATTCTTATTAATAGAACTTTTACATCCTCGCTCCAAAAAAAAAAAATAAACACTAGTTATATTTGCTCGTTTTCTTTAATAATCTATATTTTTACGACAAATCCAAATTCTTCATTAATTACAGCTATTTCGTATTTCGAAAGAATATCTGAAAATAAACTGCAGATTCTAATATACGCTGCAGCAGGAATTTAATGATATGTTAAAAAAGCGTCTCCTGGAGTTGCCGCTTAATTTTTGTTTCTTTGTTTTGTGATTGCCACATTTCCGCGTCTCCATATGAATGAATTCCGTCAAATATTAATAGCTTCATACACTCCTGAATGTTCTCTTCATTTAATCTGGTTCTTCGATTTTTTCCGTCTATAAATCGAGCCGTACAAGCGTGTTGCTCATGTTTACGTCCATAAAAAATAATAGCAAACTTTGTTTGATTACAGACATACGCCAGCTTTATTGCTGACTATGCTAAGACTAATGAACCGCATCAAACTAATTAAATTGTAACATAAAAAGTTCGTAGAATACGAGTATAGCAAGGTAGATTGTCGAAATAAAATATTTATTTCCAAAACTCCTGTTAGCAAATGTATTGCATTAAATAATCGAAGCGGATGTAGAACTTTGATTAGTCTAACAATGTAGAGGAATATTTATTTCCGTTATTTATGGGGTGAATTTCGACGAGCCAATTAACGTTTTTAGAGACCTATAATGCATCGATGTTTATTTACAAAATTACAGTATTTGGCGCTTGAAATATATCCTCGCTGCAATGATCTGAATCAGAAATAACCTGGTTTAAACGTAATAAATAAACAGTGTGTAGTAATTCTATATTAAGCGTTACCGTTGATGATAACTTTATAAGTAAAAAGATGTTCAGATATCGTTGGACAGAACTATTCCTCAAATGAATTACTACAAAAAAATAAAAGCAGAGTTTGATTCTCGAGTAGCCGGAGGTGACAGCAATTTAAGGATTGAGTACAGAAAAGGAATACCTACCATTATCTCTTTAAACTAGTTTCGCCCGACAGATGTTTATTTGTTTACTATCAGAATGTGCGTGGATTACGAACAAAGACTCATGAATTTTATACTAGTATTTGTGGTTCTGATTTTGATGTCGTATGTGTCACCGTGACATGGTTATTGGAAGATATTCTTCAGATCGCGAGGTGGTGGTGTGCTGTTAGGTTTTAAGTCTAGTTACCACATTGAAAAACTTAATCTTAATTTTATAACCGATTCTTTGCCTATTGTTGATATCGTTGGATGCATCTTTCATTTGGTATCAGCCAAAATACTTGTAGTTGGTATATACATTCCTCCGGATATTTCCTTTCATGATTTTGAAGATTTTTTTCTTTTATTAGAGGAAATGTGTGTTAATTTCGAAAGTAATGATACTAGGTGATTTCAATGTTACTCATTTCAATAGCTCTACAATAAATGATAGTAGAACTCACATTGTTAACAATTTCAATAACTTTGTAAATTTAAAACAAATTAACTCAATTGTTAATCATAGAGAAAGACTACTTGATCTTGTACTAACTAATTTAAAGTTGGTAGTTATTCATAGAGAATGTGCGCCAATAGTTGATGAAGATTTGGAACACCCTAGGTTTAGTTTATCTGTAAGTATTAGTAATCATAATGTACCTAATCTAATTCCTAGTAGAAATAATATTTATAATTTTCGACGAGCTGATTATATTAATTTATATCAAACTTTCCTTGATACTGATTGGTCTTTTCTTTCTGGATATAGCAATATTGACTTAGCCTGCAATGCATTTATTATTTTGACTTATTTGTACCACTAAAACATCCTGTACTAAATACATATCCGATATGGTTGTCTAAGGAGCATATCTATGATATACAAACCATGCATAGGTACCGTATAAAATATAAATCAACAAAGTCTATTTATTATTTAAATAAGTACAAAACACTACGTAAAAAAATAAAGAGTAACTCTAAAGCACTATATCGAAACTATTTGAATATGGCGCAAAATTCCATAAAAAATAACCCTCGGTTATTTTGGAGTTTTGTTCATAGTAAGTCTAATCAATCTGGATTGCCCTGTGTAATAAACAATTTAAATGATGAGCAGCTTACAAAACCTGGAGCTATTGTCGATGGATTTGCAGATTTTTTCCAATCTGTATATATTCAGCCCACCCATAGTCTTTCAAATAGTGCAATCGAGGTGTCGACAATGTGCGAATTGACGTCTCCTATATTGATGAATCTGATGTATTTTATACGTTGAAGAAGCTCAAGAATTCCAATACAATGGGAGATCATTGTATCCCTAGCTTCATGCTTAAGAACTGTGCAGGTACTTTAGCTGCCCCACTGAGTATTCTGTTTAACTTGGCAATTCAATCATGCACTTTTCCCGAATGCTGGAAGATGGAACACCCGTTTTCAAGAAAGGTGATATAAGATATATTTAGAACTATCGTCCAATTGCGATTATTAGTAATTTTGCCAAGGTATTCGAAAAATGTCTCTTTTCCATCATTTCTCCGCAGATAAGATCCACAATAACTACTGCCCAGCATGGTTTTATCAACAAACGATCGACTGTTACAAACCTCACACTTTTTACTCAATATTTGTGTGAAAAGCTGGATCATAATATTCAAGTAGATGTTGTTTTCACGGATTTTGCTAAGGCATTCGACCTGATAGATCACGCGGTATTCTTGCATAAGCTTGCGAATATTGGATTTTCACCAAAACTTGTGTCTTTGTTTGTCTCGTATCTTTCGAACCGACAAAATTATGTTTATTACAAAGGACATAAATCCAAAACCTTCTGTTCTACATCTGGTGTCCCACAGGGAACAAATCTAGGACCACTTCTTTTTACTGTATTTATTAACGATATTGCAGAAGTCTTCGACTGTCATAAATTGCTTTATGCCGATGACTTGAAAATATTCCAGGCTATTAACGATACTAGCGACTCTCTGCATCTTCAGAAACAATTAGATGCACTTCAGGCATGGTGTATCCACAATAAGTTAGATTTGAATGTTTCTAAAAGTAGAGTTATGACATTTACGGGGAAAAGTACTCCGACAAACTTCAATTATATTTTGAATAACACTCAACTTGAGAGGTGCACTGAGTTGAAGGATCTGGGTGTTACCTTTGATTCTAAATTGAGCCACATCAACAATATTTGCGGTGCTGCTTTGAGAACTCTGGGTTTCGTAATTAGAACAACTAGCTGTTTTTCATCGATTGAGTGCATATTGCCATTATACTTTTCCTTCATTAGATCAAAATTGGAATATGCATCATTGGTATGGTCTCCGTTTTACAACTTACAAGCACATTCGTTAGAACAAATACAGAGACGATTTCTAAAATATTTAAATTTTCGCTCCACAGGTGAATATCCACCTCGCGGCTACAGCCATGTAAGTCTCTTAACTACTTTTAATATTGAGCCCCTAGAACTTCATAGATGTCAAGCAGACCTAAAATTTCTGTATTCTCTGATGCATGATATGATTGACTTGCCTGAAATATTAACTAGATTAAATTTCTTAGTTCCGAGACAATTTTCTAAATCGAATAATACCTTTTACTGTTGTCCATCAAGAACTAACATTATGTTGGGATCTCCCGTATGTAGAATAAGTACTCTTTATAATAGTTTGGCATGTACGGATGTAGACATAAATTAAACTTCCCTACCAACATTACTCCACCATTGTACTGGCCATTATGATTACATATAAGGAAACCAATTAATTTCTTTGTGTCTATCACTAGTTAGTAGTTATTAAATTTAGTTTAGTATTAAGTATACTTATATTAAATATTATTATTATTATTATTATTACTATTATTATTATTATTATTATTACTATTATTATTATTATTATTATTATAAGTAATACATATATGTAGGTACACTCACCTGAAAGAAGTTGTAGAACGATTTACATAGCGATTATATGTAAATCGTTCTACAACTTCTTTCAGGCGAGTGTACATATGTATATACATATACATATGTATATTAACCCTCAAAAGTATGTCTTCTTTTAAGGGTTAAGATCAGAGATACATATTAATGACGAGCATTGGAAGTCCAATAGGGTAATTAGATTAGTTTCAGCAAATGACATTCTTTGATGGTTTTCTAATGAAATCAATTCTGTAGGTGCGACTGTTATAGTAGAATATGCAGAAACGCTAACAATAGAATCTTGTAATTTGTATTATAACCGCACTGTTACTTTTTATAGCATATATTTTATTACGAGTACTACAACTATAGTTGCAAGATCGTAAAATATAGTTGTGAATATCAAAATAAAGTTAAACATTCAAACGAAGCTGTACGAGTTTGCTGTAACATTGGCAATACTTTTGAGGTTAGTAACAGAGGCTTGGTGGCTAAGTTGTAAGAGCGGCCTGTCTCTTGTAATAGAATGGAATGGAGATATCGACGTCGAAGGCAAGTTCTGGCAGTTGTAGTGCATCGAGTTTGGATTTATTCTCCGACCGAGTACGATTCGATGTTGGGAAATTATTAACAACGCGATATTCTAAGTGACAAGGTAGTATTGTAACAAGAACTACCGAAACACATTTATGCGCATTTAAGCATACAACAAGAGCTGTAGTGGTAGTTCAACCACCAATCTGGCTTTGAAATACACTGTGAATCGTATCTACCACAGACTAATAAAATTAATTGGGTTAGACATATGCTTGTATTAAATAAATACCAGTGCGTGGAGCATTGCTATTTTGATACACATAAGTGTGAGTTTTTTTAGTTTTAGCATTCTATGTAGCAATTATAGTTACCGGAGCTTTATAAGTACTGTTTTGTATTTACTTTTACTTGCTTTTGAGAATAACCAGGTTCAATTTTGTATTTCGGTATGTGAAATATGTATGTATCTAAATGCTGTGTGTGCTAAAAAGATGGAAGAATGTGTTAATTGCTGACTCACAGAAATAAATTAAATGCTGTATATTGCGCCATCTAAAGTTCTCTATAGTTTATTTCAGATTCTAGAGATATCGAATGATTTGATTTTACTCAGGTGTAAAATGTCTATACGAAGCCTATTCCGTTAGTCTATGGGCTGTTGAAACTTCTTAAGACATCTCTTGTCTGTTTCCGAAAGATAACGTCTAAGACTAAGTTAATTTATATTGTAGGCGCTCAATTAGAACATTTACCGCAGAAGCTAACCGCCTCTTGTGAGCAAATTACGAAATTTAAATCACGTAGGACATGTATTTCTCTCGAAATGTTTAATAGTTGATGAAGAAGCATTAAACTGTAGTTTACGTTTCTGAGATTAGAACTTATCACTTGTAATGCACTAAACAGATGCCCGCTATTACGGACCAACGCTAAAGTCTTAACAGTTGGCTGACGAAGTTAGTTGTCGAAATTGTTTGAGTTTAGTACAATAAACCTCGGCAGAATCCGCTTTGCGACTCTGGCAAAACTTCAACGACACGTTTGTTTTACATTCCGGTCCGTATTTATAGAACTTCCGCTTTTTAAATAGAACGTTTGCGGTGTATTTTTGGTTGCACGCCATTTCAGCGCGTGCTCTTAGTCATCTCACTTTACAGATTCATTTCAACTGTCAAGTAAAATTGCAGATCGGTGTGCCTAAACAATATCTGCCGGTTCCATTTGTAATATTATTAAAGTCGGTTTCTCTCTCGGTCATAACACGGTTATAAAGGACAGTGACATATGTATGACATGTAGCAAAATTAGGTGGTAAAATGCTGGGTTACTTATGGTTTACTTCCACTCTTACTTTGCACCTTAACGATCTTTATAATTAGGTATACGTTTTTAAGAAACTTTGGAATTATAGCGAATTTTCGTTTTATATTATTTGAAATCTATAAGCGTTTATAGATAGACAGGTAAAGATTTGTGCTGTACCTTATTGTTTAAGACAGCTGGATTGGATTAGACACGTTGGAATTATAGTTACATATTTTTACGAGTATTTTCAGTTGCTCATCCCCTTCTCACTAATATTTTATTCTTGTTTTTATTTGTATTTTAAAGTTATGCTGCCTAATTAGAAATCTAAATGTTATGAACAACAATACGTACACACCCGTAAAAAAAGATAATATAAAATGTTGTCTATGATAAAATGATAGTAAAGGGCTTTTATTTAATACCGAAAACCACGTGACCTGTTTTAGATATGCAATCCATTTAACAGTAGGTATGGTAATATATATTTTTAAAAATAAAACTTCTCCAGAAATGTTTCTTTACATATATTCACAATTAAAATTTAACAGATTAGGTTTATATTGTAAATAATCACAACTAAGAGTAAGTAACGGAAAAATAGTTAGGTATAATAAATATTGAAAGTGGTTTCAGTCGTTATCCAAACAAATATTTACTTTGCGATTTAAATTTTCAAATCCAATTTGCAGTTCTTCTATGATGATATTATTTCTCTTCTCGTGTGCGGGGGCATTATCTTGCTGAAAGAACCCTTGCTGTAGGTCATTACTGTGTAGTTGTGGTATGAATTCGTTTAATATAGCATGGTATCGTTCAGATGTAATGGTTTCATGGAAAAATATTGGCCCGATAATTCTTCGCGTGGACATTGCTGCTTAATTTCCTATTTTTGTAGATGTGTTGATTTCGACAAATTTATCTTCAAAACGACGAATTATAACATGCCTCTGATGTTCTAATGCATCTAATCAGTATCAAAATCTGGGAACGGTTCAGTTGCTTATTACAATTATTATTAAAATAAAGGCATCATGCTCCAGTGTAAACACATTATGATAATCTGAAAAACAATTCATTCATTCATTGTCATTATAATTAATGGTCTACAAACTTACCAAGCACACACAGTATTATTTCCTGGCAGTTAAAAAAAACTTTTATGACAATTAACGAAAATGCCTCAATAAGATAAAAATGAAAACAACGACTGAACTATACAAACAGAGACGTATAAAACTCTTAAGACCGGTTACATAGCTTAGGGATATTTCCTGTTTTACCAACATATTATATACGTCATCTTACGTCAGAGACCACGTGGGTTTCGATTCTAAAAGGAAGCTCTGTATATCTACATTCAGAAAGATTAAAGATTTGTTTACGCAGATCTGCTTGTTTACCGTATTAGAAGTATATATTGCTGGTGATTCTGTTACGACTCTAATTCTAATTTTGTTTCAGCGTGAGCTAATTGAACTGCTAAGAACAAAGATCGTGAGAAAGGGAACTGTATCTTATATGTAAGATAATATGATCACTTATTTATTACCGTAGCCCAAAGTAAAGATGTATTCTAGACTGACTACATAATTGTACTGCTTTTGGTTAAAATAGAGAATGAGGTTGATCGACTGTCTAGAAATCGAAGCGAAGGAAATATATAGCAATCGGAAGTAGAATTAAAAATTTATTCGAAAGAAAAAAAGTAAAACCCTACATAGACTCAAACTTCAGACATGGTTTTGAGGATTGCAAAGCAATCTATTTAGCAGCGTGCGATACCTGCACTCGAATGTATTTACTGTAATAGTCTTCTAGTAAACGATGCATATACATATAAGTATGTAGAAGCGATCTGAGCGGTGCGGATGTAGGAGTGACGAATGATGTCGACCTGTATTAAGTCGTGATGGCATATTAAATGCTCGTGCAGTCTGACATTTCTCAATCTGACCGTTAGAACTTTCCTAAACCAACATCTTAGAGTTTTTATTGCGGTACGTTGGTGAGATATTTTCTCGATATGTTTTCAATAACATATATTTCTCTTTGAGAACTTAACATCTTTGTCTTCTTTGGATATGCCCGCATATCAACGTCAGTGATGATTTTGTAGTTTAGTCCTGTGAGACACCCACGCCTGGCACTGTTGAACTTACTTTCGAACTCTTTGTCACAGTCAAAACTTGGTGGTCTTCAAGTTTCCACAACTCTCCTAGTTTCTGTAAAGTTTGAAGCTGGTTATCTAAATCTCTAAATAAAGATTGCTTCAGACTGATGTCGCTCGTCATCGCTGCTCTGTTTGCTTGTGTAAATAAATTAGATCCAATAGAAAACTCATTGCCAGAGTTGATCGGGTTTGGATTGCACCAGTAATCCATACACATGCCAGTATCTCCAATTTTTGCAGCAGAGTTTCTTGATATTGTTTTTTTTTCGAGCCACGATATAACTGTGAAACCAAGCCCTTGATTATATGTGTGTAGGTCCAAAGAAACGACTTAGGTTTTAGCTCCTACACTTGCACTTGTACACTTGCATTATGATAGCTACGTCAACAAGCAAGAAGCTTAACATTACCAAAGTTAAATGATCAAGTACAACCAAATACAAAATTAAAACTTTGCATTATAATTTCAATAATCATATTTTTGACACTCGCCATATGTCCATTTATAATTAATCAAGCATTTTGCTCCGATGTTTCAACTTGTTATCCTGACCATCTTCTTAAGGTGATATCTCAGAGCCTCATGACCAGTGAATAAAGCCGTGCTGGTGCGGACGTTTCTTTTATAAGGTCCAGCAGTGATTTAGCTATAGTGGCTGAAAAAGTAAAACTTCTTTGATTACCTTAGTTCTGGAGCGTTGGAGCAGTGAGATCTTTTGATTGGTCTCCCACTGGTGGAAGTAAACTCTAATATGGCTTTTGGTAACATGACAGAATGACTGGGACCCAATGAATCGAGATTGCGCATCTTTTTTTTGCAAGGCCATCGGCAGCCTCGTTGCCCTCACATCGTATCTGTGATGATTTGATCTCTGAAAATTGTTGCCTATCACGTGGATAAGCACTCGCTGTTAGTACCATAAATATTGAGATGCTGGTGAGGCATTTTGCAATTTACGTTGCATCACAGAGCTAAATTCGTTACCATAATAATATGATCACTTATATGTATACATTATATACATTAATAATAATGTTTTTATGCCCAAAAGTAAAAAAACCAAAAAGAAGGCAGAAATATAGCAAAAACGTGCATACATCACCAATATAAAAATTGTCTATTGTTTATATGAAGTAAGAAAAAGAGAGACCGCAGTACGAATCCCTGTGGAACGCTTACACATGGTTTCATTGATGTTGTTGATGTACTGCAGTTTTTCAGTTTAATACAAAGTTTTGTTAAAAACGATAACGTTCATTGATAGTATGAGATCACAAAATTATTAATGTCTACTGTTAAATATATAAAATAAAATTAAAAGTGTGGCAGACATTTCAATGTACGTATACAATATCTATAAATTCAGCTCTGTACCTATCTTACGGATGTATTTGTAGATGCGTTAAATCGGCAGCTTGTACAGTCTCAAATTAGTAGTTAGTTTGTTATGATACAACTGCCAATCGAATCCTACGTACACTATATATACACCAAAATTATGCTGTAAGATTACTAACGATGCTCTTGACAACTAATATAGCTTATACAGCTTAGAAATCAGCTCAGTTCACAAATAAAAGACCAATGAAAGCCAGCGATATGTACATACTTGTTGAACATCAACAGATCTTCATGTCTATTCCCTGTAGTGTTATGCAATATAAAGCACAGTATACGTGTCTAATATACATATGTGTATAAATAAGGCGAAGAGAGTATTGCAGAGCATTACACTTCAAAGAAATGAATTAATTGCTAGAAAGACAGGAAAACCTGCAATTTGAAGGCAACAGTTGCACAAGGAAATGGCTCTAAATATTTATAATTGGCATGTTAATTGGATTCGTATAAGAGTATCTGTGGATTACATTTAGAAGGAATTGTAAACAGCAAAAAACTGTTGGTGTTATTTAATCCTACGCTATCTGGGTCAGATTTGTTGTTACATAAAGACGTTACGGATGGTCTAATATTTTTGGGAAACATACTTGAACATAAAGACAATAATTATTCTAGCTAGCAAACATTTATTAAATTTATTAAACACGCACAATTATTATGTATACTTTTTTGTTGTTATGTTCAGACTAATTTTTTCAACATGTTGTTTCTGTTCATTTCCCGAAAATAGTGTAATTCGCGTTTGTTTTTGTAACTTTTGGTGGTAGTTGATTCTGTTCGATCAGGTTTGATCACTCACCCAGTTTTAATGCTGGGATACATTTTGCTAGACGCGATTCCATGTATGGGTTTGAGAACTGTGATTCAAGATTGGGCGGTTTAGCATATTTTGCATCTTATGCTTACTTAATGGATAAATTACTACTGATTTTACTTCAGCTTTACGGTTTGTTGTGTAGTTACCGTATTTACTTCTGGTTTCTAGTTTCTTCAATTTTCTTAGTGCAATATATAGATAATACTAATAGAACAGATTTTGACATTTTCGGTGTAAAAGCGACAACAATTTTTTGTCATGAGAGCGAAATTGCAAAGATATAGTAGATATTCTACAGGATATTCTTATTATTATTTATTATTGTTCCCACAGTTATTAAATTGAAATCAATTAAGATACTATATGTGAATGGGATAGATGCAAACCAATTATCCGTGCCAGGATTCCTTTCTGTTACTATATGTCTGTTTATTAAGTTTCTGACGTAATAAGTTGGCAAATAGATTGCAATAATATTTAGGCTATATTTATCAGGTTTGAAAGTGTTGCTGCTCATCAATACTAACAATTTATGAGTATAGTAGAATTGAGTATTGAGAATATTGTCAATGATAGAAGATACTAGGTATCATTTTGGCTTTTTTTCTACCTCTAATAACAACAATAGCATCCGTTATACATTTGTATATAGTGGGACCATTTTTCTTATTTCCAGCTATATAAATACAATAGTCATATTTCTCCACATATTTAACATACAAATAACTTATGCTAAATGCATCGGCTAATACATAAAAATTATCATTCCTTAAGGAAATGACTGCAAATCCACTAAGCATTTTAGGGTTAACTTACAAAACATTTCGATTTGCTCATTTGTTACGCAAAGAAAATAATACTTATCCTATAAAAAGGATTATTACTTTTATTAAACTGCTACAGTTCTAACTTCATACATTAATTCTACGTATTGGTTGGCTTATGTGAATTTTCGAGAATTTTGCTTTAATATTGGGCGATTTGCGGGAACGCGCTTAATATTACAACAGCTTATAATCCGTACTAATCACGAAACGCGCATTTAAATTTCATCGCCGGCAGCAGTCGGCGGTGGTGTTGGTGGCGTTTTCCGCAAATTCACTTTGTTCTACGTAAAGACAAACATTTCACCGTTAAACTCAACGCTAATTATACACATACAATTCGAGTGGTGTGCAAATCGGTTATAACTGCTCTCTACCTGTCCCCTTTCGACCCCCTGCTTTGCGCGATCATTTGACTACAATATTCACATTAAATGTATTTCAATTGCGAACGCACTTTCACAACGCACACGTATTAGACATGTACAATGTCGGTTTCTCGTATACCTAATACATTGTCGCAGGGTTCCTGCCATATAATTAATGCAGTTGAGCGTTTAAAGTCAGCCATTTTGATTAGCCATGTTCGCCGTCTCGAAAAGTACAAAGCATTTACGTACCTCAGAAGTAGTTAGCTAACCCGCAGTAAGCCACTAACGAAGCGTTTCCTTCATGACTGATAATTACCACGCTTGCTTTGGCGAAATAATGTTTCTCCTACCCGCTGCTACACGTAAATTCGAATCCTCAAGCTTTATTCAACTACATTACTGAATGTTTTGAACGTTACGGATTACTTTCCGAAGAGAGAAAGAGAAATTAATAATTGTAACTTCTGAGAAGTATGAATATGTACAAGCATTGTTTCAGCTCGCGCATGCAGAAACATACATACCATACACTTCTCGACTCTGCTCATCGTGATGGGGCAATAGTAATAATCGTAAAATTCTTTTCTTCCCGATTTTGGAAATTTGTAGATTGTACATGCATTGTGAGTAACAAAATGTAAGCATATACGAAGATAAAAAACAGCGTCTTATTGTATTGGAATTTCGTCTTCTCCGAATAAAAGTACCGAATAACCATTCCTAGTAAGAAGAGTACACAAGTTACATTGTATACAGGGAGTTGAAGACTGAAAATGATATAGTTTATTTATGTACATACTTGGTGAATATTCTACATACACATAAGATATTAAAGTCCCAAAGTTAACTATAGCAAGCGTTCAGCTGTTTTGAGAATTAAATTCGAAAAGACTTCTGATGAATATTTAAAACAATATAAGAACTGAAACAGGCAACAGCTTAAATATATGTATATGTATATTCGACTATATTAAAATGTTATAACATTATTTCATAATTTACCAATGTAAGTATGAAAAGTCAACAATACAAAAATTATAACATTAGTTAATAAATATTACAGATGACAATGTCAAAGGCGTATAATTTTTTTTTTATATTTTTGTTATAGCGGGTGTTTAAATTGAAGTCGGCACTATTGCTAACTTCGTTATTATTGAAGCTACGATGCCAGTTAAATTAGCAAACTATTAGCGTTTTTTCTTCCGAATACAATGGTAAAACCTAAAAAACAATTGAACTTCGCGTTTTTGAGATATTAAAAAAAAATACATTTTTTTAAATGGAATACCCTGTATATTTTTGCACATTTTGAATGATAATTTAATTCTAAACGAAATCCATTAATACATAGGCACTCAAAAATTGACAAATAAACGAACTACAAGTATTAATGGAAAATCATGTAGACATTGACTAGTTATCGGAAAATTAATACACTTTGCTCTTTATTATTGTCAATATTAAATACTCTTATTTGAACAACAAAAAACAAAATTCTGAATGCCAAATATTGACTGCATAACCACCCTACTGTTAAAAACTACAAGGACGTAAAGGTGAAGCGAGTATTAAACTCAAAAAGTAAAAACAAATAAAAACTACAAAACAAAGATTAGATCATGTGCTCGAAAACATTCCCGTTTTCTTCTACACACTTTTGAGCACGTTTGTACATCATTCTAACAGCTTTTAAGATCGTTCGTCCATCGATGTTGTTTACAATATTGCTGATGCTTTCTTGAAGATCATTTGTATTTTCATAGCGACTTTATAAATTTCATTTTTGAAAAATTCCCAGAAATAAAAATCAAGAGGGGTAAGGTCTGGTGAACGTGGTGGCCATAATACTGGTCCTCGTGTACTTATCCAGCGATCATGAAAAAGTTGTGTTAATAAACCAGCAACAGCTTGAGAATTGTGCGGTGGTGCACTATCTTGCTGGAAAATAACTTGTGCGCGATCAGCTAAATTGAGATCATCTAAGAACTCCTCTATTGTATTTCTCAACAGTTCTGCGTATCGTTCATCTGTAAGAGTACTTTCTAGCATATCACATTTTTCTAAATGTGTAAATGCCATTGTTGGAGCAAATTCAAATAGCTGTATATTTATGTACGTTGACTTAACTAACACTCGTAATCTTGACAGATACTATGTATCTTTTGTTTTTGTTCTAGTTATCTGTGATAAAACTATTAGAAATAAATTGACTCTGTCTACGCTTACAATAATGGTACAATTAAAGCAAAAGCTAAATGGCGTTTTTATTATTACTTATTAGCAAGCGATTAACAACTAAAATATGATTACCATCAAGCTAGTGACGATTTTTTGTTCGCATGACATGACAAATTATAATAAAATGTTTCTTTCAGTTGTCAATAGTCGACCATTCATTGGCTACACGATCTTCATATCAAGTTGATCTGCTACATGCTTGTAGTTCGTTTATTTGTTAATTTTTGGGTGTCTATGTATTAATAGATTTTGTTTAAAATTAAATTATCTTTTAAAATATCCGAAAATATATAGGGTATTCCATTTAAAAAAATGTAATTTTTTTAAATATCAAATGTTTTTTAAATGTTACCATCGTAAACGCAAGAAAAAACGCTACTAGTTTGGTAATTTAACCAACATCGTATCTTTAGTAGTAACAAAGTTAGCAATAGTGCCGACTTCAATTTGAACACACTGTATACAGGCTGTTTCAAAGTAACTCGGCACTATTGCTAACTTTGTTATTATTAAAGCTATGAGTTTGGTTAAATTAGCAAAGAAGCAGTGTTTTCATTGCTGATTACGATGTTGACCTTTAAAACATAATCGAACATCGCGTTTTCGAGATATTTAATTTTTTTTTTTTAATGGAACACCGTGTATATTTTTAGTTTTAATGAAAGGCAAAAGTATTCTTAACAAACATTATTATACACTCTTATAACAAAATACTATAGATAACGCACATATTAACATTTTTGTGATTTTGTCAAGCTGGTCATGACTTTCAATAAATCATTTATTTACATCTGTAAACTCATATTAAATGTTCAAAAATACCTCCATTTTGTTGAATGCACGTTAAAGCACGTTTATGAACACTGTTTGTAGCTTCCGAAATGCTTCTACCGTCTATTAAATTTATCCATACACGAATCGTCGTTGCATAACTGCACCAACCTCACAGAAATTATGAGCAGGGGCTCCATCTTGCTGAAAGTGAATAATTCGACTGTTTTCTAAGTTTATGTTATCTAGGAAATCTTTCAAAACTTCTACCATAAGGTAGATGTATCTTACTCCTGTAAGCGATCCACGATAAAACAAACGACCAATAACTTCACTATCAATCAATCCATACCATACATTCAAACTAAATCTATTTGTGGATGTGTTGGGTACGTTAGTAGTGGATTTTCTCGAGACCAGTAGTGCATGTTCTTACAGATGAACATATCGGAATTCGAAAAATTCCATTCGTCGCTCCAAATTATATTTTTTAGTAGACGAGGATTTTCTCTACACGAGGCAATCAACCAACTATAAAAAATAAGCCGTCTATTAGAATCTCCAGATACTAAAGTTTGAGTAGGACGATACTTATATGGAATAAACTTATGTTTTCTTAATATTCTATGAATAACTGTCAAAGAAACATCACTATGCCTTAGTCATGGCCAGCTTGACAAAATCACAAAAATGTTAATATGTACGTTTAATATGTATGTTGTCTTAAGTATTTTGTTATAAGAGTGTATAATGATGTTTGTTAAGAATACTTTTGCCTTTCATTAAAACTAAAAATATAGACGGTGTTCCATTAAAAAAAAAAAAATTTTTCAAATATCTCAAAATCGCGATGTTCGATTATGTTTTAAAAGTCAACATCCTAATCAGCAATGAAAACACTGCTTCTTTGCTAATTTAACCAAACTCATAGCTTTAATAATAACAAAGTTAGCAATAGTGCCGAGTTACTTTGAAACAGCCTGTATAGTTTATTTACTGTAATAAACATTACAATAAAAGTCAAATTGTACATTAATAAATATATAAAAACAGTGTGTATACATGACAAAGACAATTACAGTGATCAGACAAACAAGAAAAAAAAAATTAAAAATTACAGTTTAAAAATTCTTCAACTGAGTAGAAGGCATTATTTATTAGGTGCTTCTTTAGCTTCTTGGTACATTCTCCAAATGGCATCTGTTTTAGATAATCGGGGAGCAGCTTGTTGTAGATTTTTGTGCCCCAGAAGTCAGCGTATCTTTGTGTAGCCTGGATTCTGTGATAAGGCGGCTTAATGTCGTCCCTAGATCGGATGCAGTAATTATGCGCATCGTCATTCAAGCGTAACTCATTTTTGTGGCGTTGTACATATTTGACACTGGCAAGTATATACATGCAAGGTAAAGTTAATATGCCTTCATTAATAAACGCGTATTTACATGTTTCCTCCTGTCTTAGGTTAGTTAACGTCCGAATTGCTCGTTTCTGCAGAATGAAAATACGTTTCGCTTCCGGAGCCAGTCCCCAGAACAGCAGACCATATAAAATGATACTATGGAAGTTGGCAAAGTACGTGAGTCGTGCAGCGTGGTAAGTTGACACACTTTTAATTCGTCGTATGCCGTAGATAGCAGCCGACAGCTTTTTTGCCAGTTCCTCTATGTGTGCTGACCAGCAAAGTTTGGAGTCCATCCGCATCCCCAGAATTTTTAAGTTGTTCGTCATTTCTCCTTTGCATAGAGAAAAATCCAAATATTGGGACTTGTCGCAGTTTAGTTTTAGTTTGTTGGATATAAACCATTTTTCTGCATCCACCATAACACTTGCTGCCTTGATTACTACACCTTGCTTTGTTTTTTCTTTGACCACAAAAGATGTGTCGTCGGCGTACAGACAAACCCTTGTGGCAGACAGATTTGTCTCCAGATCATTCATATACAAAATGAAAAGTAGTGGTCCTAGTATAGAGCCCTGGGGAACACCTCGCTGTACAATTTCTATAGTGGATTTGCCCAGGTTAGTCTCAACGTATTGTTGTCCATTTGATAGATATGAGGAGAGCAAGTCATGAGCAGTGCCTCGTACGCCATAGTAGCACAGCTTATCTAGCAGCAGCTGGTGATCCACCATATCAAATGCGCGGCTTAAATCACAACAGGTAAGTCGGACATGCTCCTGTGAGTCCAGCGCTTCAAGTATCGCACCAAGCGTTTCTGACAATCCTGTTTCCGTAGATTTGTTTTTACGGAAACCATGCTGGGAATTGGCAATAAAGTTATTTTTGTTAAAGAAATCTATCAATCTGTCAACGATAACATGTTCAAATATCTTTGACAGAGCTGGTAGAATGGATATTGGACGATAACTCTGAGGATTGCTTCTGTCACCATTTTTGTATATCGGTCTTATTTTACTTATTTTAAATTCATCAGGAAAGATGCCTTCGTCCAGACAACGGTTGATAATACTAATAATAGGGTCTGCAATGTGCGGCGCAATATCCTTCAGTAACTTTGTTGAAATTCCATAGTGATCCATGGTGCTTTTTGTTTTAATTTTACCAACAATGCCATTAAACTCCAATTCGGTCAATGGGAAGAAATAACAAGATTGACTGTTTCTTATACTGTATCTGTGTAGATAAGTATGTGCTTCATCTAAGGCAGCTACATTCGCGTCAGTAACTCCCTGATCTAGAAAATATTCATTCATTTTGTCTACATTTACATTTATGTTGTGCAATTGCGTTTTAGATATACCTGTAACCTCCTTGACTATTTTCCATATAGCAGACTGTTTGTTTTGTGAAGTTAAAATTTTATTTTTGTAGTGTTCCTTTACCTCTTCAGTGAATGCATCTTTATATACATTTTTGCGTCTGTAGTATTCTTCGTAAATAGCTCCATCTCTAGTGACTTGAGCGACAGTTGCTAATGCATCTAAATTATTCTTCATTTGCAGTATGTTGTCAGATAGTTTCGGTTTGTTTTTGTTTTCATTACTAATACTTTTTATTACAGGAAAGCATTCATTGTAGGACAATTTCAGGACATAGAAGAAATTTGTGCACATTTCTTTACCAGATTTGTCCCGGAAAAACATTGGCCAGTGATAAGTATTCATTTTCATTTTAAAATGATCTATATTCTTATCATTAAATATTCTGACGTATTTTATTTTACTCTTGACAGGTTCTGGAACTTCGCTATGGTATTCCATAATTTGAGCCAAATGATCAGCAATATGAAGATTGACTGTTTTCACGTTGTAATCGGCTTCTGCTAAATTTGTAGATATGTTATCGATACAACTTCCACTAACTGTTGTAATACGAGTGTATTGTAAAGTTGTTAAATTCAAGGCAGAAGAACGAAACACATCTAACAGTATCTCCCTGTTATTCGATTTCACAGCAAAATTCACATTATAATCGCCAGCTATAAAAACTTTACAACTAAGATCAACATTTACTAACAGTTTACTCAATACATTTATGAATGCATCAAAGTTCCCGTTTGGTGAGCGATAAATCGATACCACAATAGTTCTTTCCTTTGGTAGCATGACTGCGGAAATTTCTACGTCAATCTCAATCGACATCGCGTTAAATGTGTAGAGCGGCTGGTACTCAATGTCTTCCCTAATTAAAATCATTGTGCCGCCATGTTTATGGTTGACTCTACAAAAGGCGCTGGCAATAGTGTATCCTTGGATAACCAATGCTTTGATTGTAGCAGTACTGTGCCAATGTTCTGTTATACAGGCAATGTCAATAGAATTATTATGCAACTCAGAATTGAGTAAGTCAATTTTATTTGATATGCATTGCGTATTAATATTCATTATACTACTGTAATTGATTTCCTTTCTCGGTGTTTTTTCGAAAAAATTTATACCGTCTAACGGTTATATTTCTAGGCCATATATCAGCTTTTTGTATTTCGGATAATATTTTATAATCAAAGCCAACCTTAAAAGACGTATTTGTCGACTTATTAACGTTCGTGCTTTTTTATAGCTGTATCTTTGGCAAACTGTGTTTATCGTAGTTCTGTCCTAAACACCTTAAGCTGTGTATTTAGGGCCTAACTAATCAGATTATATACAGTGCGAGTCTGTAATCTCGAAGAAATTCAGTAAGCGAAGACAGTCTGTTTTCCGGAAATATGCTGTGACACGTCGATTTTAAATTGCCCACTTTTTCATCCAAGAAAATCTTATACAGCGTGTCCCAGAGTTGAGATATGAGGTAAACGACAATTTTTTAAATAGTAGCTTTATTTTTTTTTGTAATTATTCTTAAAGGATATATCAAGCTACACATGCGTACCAAATTTAAAGTTTTTATTCCCTGTTATAAAAAAGATATTTAACAATAACTAATTGGAAAAATGAAGAAATCTGATTCAACTTTTTGTTATGAAGTTTAAAAATGGCACGTCAACGGATTTTTATCATTTTGGTTTTGTCAAACCCGCTTGACGTCTTATCACGATGTCAAAAACAAGTTAATAAATATGGGGGTACTTGAATGGCAAAGTTTTTGAAACCAAATCGGGATATATTGCGGTGTTGAAAGAACGAATAAGACAGGAGTGTAAACTAATTTCCGCTGAAGTAATTAGAAATGTTCAAAATTTGTTTCAATTCTGTTTAACGTTTAGGATATTGTCAAGAAGTACATCGACAACATTTTGAACATTTATTGTAGAAGAGATACGATTGAGGTGAATCAGATTTCTTCATGTTTCGAATTAGTTAATGTTAAATATCTTTATAATGACAAGAAATAAAAACTTGAAATTTGGTACGCATGCGTAATTTTATATATCATTTAAGAAAATTAGGGCTGCCATTTAAAAAATTGTCAGTGACGTCATATCTCAAATTTAGAACACATTCTATAAAATTTTCTCAGATGAAAAAATAAACAATTTAAAATACTAATCGACGTGTCCGAGTATATTTCCGGAAAACAGACTGTCTTCGTCCCGGAAATCCCTCGTTTTGCAAGAACCTCGAGCTCATCATCGTGGTCACGTGCACGTTCTAATACTATTCGTATATTATTTTAATGGAATTTAGCTGATGTAGAGTCGTGGTCATAGGTCCTTGTCATTAATTTAGTAGTTTATCTCGTAAATGTTATAATATCTTGAATTGTAAGGTAAATCTGCGGTTAAGGTTTGATCAAACTGCGGCCAATTTTAGGTTTGCTAGATACTAATACTGAGTTTTACTCTTATTTCGTTAAGGGAGCTTGTCTCACCTTTAATTTTTCTTATACGTATTTACTAGAGTTCGCTCTCCCTCTTACTCACCTTCTGATTTCCGGCGTAAGTTTCAGTTGGTCCTTCGAAGACATTGTTGGAAATCAATGGGGCTACGAAATACTATCTAATCGACATCGTCTTCACTAAGCTAAGTCGCCTTCGAAGTTCCACAGGAAACACCAGCTAGGTCGGAAGCACTGGCAAACGCCATCGTACCCTTGCGAAGTGCCTTTCTCCATGTACCTTCTTTTTGTTTGGTTTTGAGGTACCGTTTACCGCTTCCTAGCGTATATAACAACGAGCACAAAAAAACAACAACACAAGTTTAGCGAAATGACTTGGAGGTTATACACAAGATATTATTATGTGCGAAACTAAGGTGTAACGTGCGACTTTCAACGTTATATATATAAAATGTGTTTTCGCTATTCAATTGACAAATATCCAATACTTTAATAGTTTTGTATATTAAACACAAAATTACCTATAATACGCGCTCGTGGTATATAGTTTCGACTTACTGAAAGTCTGGTCAGCGCAGTTTGGAATGTAAGATCTAGCTTCACAGTACTTTTTTCGACCTTACTTCTATAATACCTCCGACAAACGCAATATATCGAAACGTCATGCGCTCTAGTGGTCAAAGGTCGGAAATAGTACACCCCTCGTACACCAACAGGTCTCTACAGCCGATACTACTGGCAGGGTGATTCCAACAATAGACCATGAGCGCCTATTACAGGCAATTTTGTGTTTAATATTGTGGCATCTTTCGACGTTAGTTACATACATATATCTTTAAAAGTTTGTATAATTCACAAGCAAAAAGATTGAAAATTCAGAATGTCTTCCTCAAAACGGCATAAAAATCATCAAACGTAAAAGTTTCTAAATCATCTCTCTAAAAGATCGAGAATATTCAACTACAGTATTAGCAAGTAAGTAAGTTTTCCTGCAAGTAAACAATAAACACAAAGAACTGGTGATAGATACGCACGCTCAGGAACCTAACAAATCTAAACTTTCTCTGTAGAAGCATATACATACGTATCTGCATACACTTATTTTTTTTGCATTTTCCTTTTTTATAGTTTCTTTTTACTTCCTGCTGTTATTGTTTTGCCGTATTCATATTATTCTAAATGTATTTGCATTTTTTGTTGAACACTAACATTTACTTTGAGAAGTTCCCAAACCTCGTTAAAATATGATATACAGTACTGGCGTAAACTTGTTCATAGAAAGCGTGAAGAAAAGTCATGATCGTATGGTACCGGTTCTTTTTAAGGTGTATACCAATGACGTTTCAAGTACAGAAAATTCATGAATGCTGACGATTTAGCTTTGGCAATCCAACATCAATCACTGAGTGAGGAAAGCAGCCAACTCTCGAAGTATCTTATCAAAATACTACTGCTCACAGAGAACTCGATGTCAACTTCGGTAGAAAAAGAGTAAGACATAACCCCTGCGCTACATACATGGGAGTCACGCCGAACAGGCCATTAACTTACTAACAGCACTTGACAAAGACAGCTCAGAAAATTAAATCAAGGAATAACATTCTTAGCAAACTTCCTGGGGGGCTAAAGGAGACATACTCAGAACTGCCGCGCTGGCTTTGACTTTCTCCGTTGCTGAATATTGTGCTGCAGTATGGTATAAACGTACCTATACCAACAAAATAGATATCCAACTCAAAGAAGTCATAACAGCCATGTTGAGATCCCCGCCTACAGTATGGCTTCCGATCTTCGCCAAAATACAGGGAATGGGTAACAGCTAACAATCAAGAAGATGTTTTGCCCATTCAGCGTACCATCTGTGCTCTTCCACCAGATCCTCTTAGATCCCGTTTTCCGATCTGATGATATAGTGAATGAGAGAAGACTTTAACTTATTCTCCAATTAGCTTGACTTTTTCGTCGGCAGTAGCGGAGTTAAAAATTTGATTTCATTACGAAAATGGCAGAAGGAAACCCCAGACTCTCCTCGGCAGACCTGGAGTCGGCTGCACCGATTTAGGGTCGGTCATGGTCAGGGCGAAAACGTTCGGTGCAGTTCGCTAGTAAATGTTAGTCAGCCTAGCGTCGATCGGGTACATGTAGTGGAGTAGATAAAATAAAAATACCGGTATATTTTGTCGATCGTCAACTACGTTTGCAGTATTACATATTATAATAAGGATTAACAATGACAAATTTTTCTAAATTGTTCGTTGTAAATTGGTTTTTTGCGCTCTGTAATGTTTGTTGTATTTGTGCTTCTCATACGAAATATATATATACAGTGTTTCCACGGCCGAACGGCACATAGGGGGAATACATACAATCGGTTTTCGGTGAATATTATCTCCCTAATACTACTTCACTCAAATTTAAATGCCACATATTATAACTGGGCTAACGATGCACATTTCCAACCATAGTACAAAGAAAGATATTTTAATAAAGCCAGAAAATTATTATATATAAACATACATGTAGGGAAAAATATTTAATTATTGGGGAATGCGGTCTGCGGGCGGAATGTTATACCTATTTCGAATAAAAGATCACATTTAATCAATCCACAATATTTCGCAAATGTTTATTTGCTTCTTCAGGTGGTTAATTGTTAT
>SMLS01074984.1:0-16914 GCA_004785975.1 Popillia japonica | reverse complement strand
ATAAAGTCAGATGGTAAATATAAGGCACGTGTAGTTGCTAAAGGTTTTCAACAAGCGTAGAAAAGATATCTACAGAGGATCAAACAGCCGATATACTTACAAAGTCATTAGGAAAATGTAAATTTCAAAAATTCAGAACATAATTGGGCTTAGAAAATGTTAATTATTGTAATACAACGTAAATAAGCTTGTAGCAATTAATGAATCGAAACATAAAATCAAGGAGGTATGTTAGAAAAGTAGTGATTTTATGTATTAGTTGAGAGTAGGTTGTGTAGTTCAGATAATAGATCATGTATGTTTTTATAAAAAAAAGATAGTTGTTTAAATAAAGTGATTTCGAAAAGGTCGTATAAAATAGAAGTGTTCTTCAATTACTTAAAATTAGCAAGTACAGATACAAAGTTACATATATTTTTTCAGTTAGGTACATCGCAGATAAACAGAAGTGAAGCGATAAACAAACTTGAGCGACATAATTTTATCAGTAGTTATTGTGCACGTCAAATCTTTGACAGAAAGAATTCATTCGTGCAATTTGTGGCTGTTACTATTAACAATGGCGAGTTTAAGTGAAAATGAACGAATTGAAATACTTATGATGTTGGGTTATGGAGATAGATGCCGAAGTTTACAAAACGTTTGTAATGTATTTAATGATACGCATCCAAATCGAAATCCACTTTCTAAATTCGCTGTTGGGAAAACTTTAAGACGCTTCAGCTAAGATTTGTCAAGGAGTGGTAGACCTAGAAGAGCAAAAAACTGGATATTTTATTGACTGTATCTGAAGATCCCGATTTATCAACCAATCAATTAGCGGCCAATGTCAAGATTTCACAGTCATCGATCGTGTCATTTTTAAAAAGTGAAAAGTATAAACCTTATAAGGTACACCTTGTACACGACTTAACGGAAGATGATTTTGATAGGAGATTACAATTTTCTGAAGCAATGTTAAATATTTGCAATAATAATGAAAATGTTGTCAACAATATCTTTTCTCTGACGAAGCTACTTTTTGCCTTACCGGTGAAGTAAACAGACATAACTGTAGATACTGGTCAACGGAAAATTTCTCTTGGTTTTTGGAGCACCATACGCATACCTCCAAAAGGTTACTGTTTGGGTTGGCATTGTAGGCGGTCATATTATCGGTCCCTTTTTCAACAATGGCATTAACTTCGGCTCCGTATTTGCAGTTATTGCAAAATGAAATAATACCTGCTTGTGCTACGGTCTATCCACATGAAAACTGAAAACACCTGCCCAATGACAGTATCTGGTTCAAGCAAGATGGCGCCCCACCACATTATGGTGTAAATGTTCGTCAATATCTGGACAACGTTTTCCCCACAGATAGATTGGAAGACGAGGAACCATTGAATTGTCAGCCCGTTCGCCAGATTTTAGTCCATTTTTTTTCTTTGGGGATACGTAAAAAACAAAGTTTACAAAGGTAAGCCCGATAACATCAAAGATTTACAAATCTGAATTACCAGAACGATACAAGAAATTCCCCGAGATTTTTTACAGAACTCTGTTCGGGGTTTTGTAAATCGATTGGGTCATTGCCAAATTACTAATGGACGACAATTTGAACACTTACTTAATTTACTTTGTTATTACATAATTTGTTTAACTTTTCTTGTAAAAAAATTGAAAAACTTTGCAAGAGTATAATCTATTACTAGAAAATTACTAGACTCAAAACACTATGAAAAGTAAATGGAAGCAAATAAGATAACTATCAAGCTAGAAAACCTATGCAGAAGCATAACAAGATGTTATAGTAGCCTTGTTTTAGGTGAACGCAGATGAACGTATACAGGTATCAAAATATGTTAATTGGAGTCCCTGAGAAGATACCTTTGTAAATAGTATAATGTGAAAATCATAACAGATAGAATAGTGCTCTCCCGGAATTTTTTGTAGAAAGTTTCATGCGTTAAGGCTGCGTCTGCAACGCGTCTCAACGGCGCTAGCTATCAAAAAAATTGTAAGATCTTTTTTGTAGCACATGTGATGTAACAGAATTAACTTGTTTGTGTTTATTGTAAAAGAATGTTGACAATATTAAAAAATCTATTTTATTGCCTTTAAATTCGGACGGTTGTAATCCCCCTAATAAGAATATACAATTTAATTTGCGAATAAAACTGATTAATAACTTACAACATTAAAAATATAAACTTCGGGCCCAATCACACCATCTGCTCAAAAGCCACACCATACAGTTGCTCGTGGTAGAGGCGCCGACTGTTGAACTGTTATGCGAGGATGCTCGTCGTCCCATATCCGACAGTTGTGCCTTTTCACAAAGCCGTCCAGGTAAAAATGCGTGTCATCAGTAAAGACAATATTCTGTGCGAAATTCTCATGCATATTTTGATTTTCCAACGCCCAATCGGCAAATTCACGCCGCGCCGTTCGCGGATTTCGGGCAACACTTTCCCCATACTGCAGCAATATTTTCAGCAGATCGAGCGGTACGATTTTTTCTTAGGTGTCTTTACATCAGTAACTGAATCACTTTGTTGAAATTTTTGAATTACTCGACGAATTGGCGATGAATCTGATACGTTTTGTCGACCATAAATTGCACGCAATCTTCGAAGAGTTTCTAAGGAGTTTTCACCGTTTCTAAAGAAAGTAGTGACAATGAGAACGCGTTCTTGGACAATAAGGCGATTGATTTTCACTAACCACAATATGTCTATGACAACTAAGCAAGACCACGAGTACGAGTACCGACCGGTACAGAAATGACGCGCTTCTTAAATGGTGCATTCTTATCGGAATATCCTTTTAGAAAGACGTAATTACTAGAAAAGAGTGTTTTTGATTAATTATTAAGTAACAAGTAATATAACAGGGTTACGAAAACGGAATATTTTATGAATGGGTTTTGTGTAATTTGGTCCTAAAATATGAACGTAAATTTTATACACAAGACACCAAACACTTTGATAAACTGCCAACACGTTTCGACAGTAAACTAAGCAAATTAAACTTGACAGGAAACCTAAAAGTGCCTAAAAGTAACAAGTAGTGGCGAATGTGGAATACTGCCGTTGTCACTGTTATTGTAAATCTCCAAACTTTCAAAGACATTTAGAAATTTACAACTACTAATCGGTTGAATTAATTTACTTTTATTAGTTGTATGACCTTGACATAGACTTTAGCTTTGGTGACGAAACTCTTTGGCAATTTATTAAAATGTTTGGTGTTTCTGTGGGTGAAAGTGAGTTAGTGTTTTACTTTGGCACCAAAAGATTCAGTAAATATTTCAAGAAAATTTAAGCGAAGTTAGAGTCAATATTAGAAAAAAATAGTAGTTCAAAAGAATTTTATGAGAAATTAATAAAAACACGAATACATAGTGCAGTACATTGTACAACACATGTACTAAAGTAAATTGTAAAATATATCATACAATCCCATACATAAAGGACTTATTAAACACGAATTAAAAAAATCTGATATAAACATTATACCTATTTACACCTAACAATACAGACAATTATTTACAAGTTTAACAACTAAGATTAAAAAAGATAATCAAAACAATGTCGCATATAAATTAGACTACAACGACTGCAATGCGTAGGTCAAACTAGACAATACTTTAAAAAGCATCTCTATACTCATGAGTACACTGTTTCACAGAACATAACGGCGGAAACTGCTTTGTCTAAGCATTCTAAAGAGTTACGACAGACTTTAATTTTCAAAAATGTTAAGATTTTGAAAAAGGAAAATAGTTATAAGAATAGATATAAGAACATACATAACGCGGTCAATTTTATAACAGATATTAAAAACTTAAGTATTATTTACAATAATTAAATCACTAATCACGCCTGAATTTTATTAAATTAAACTCTTGACTAAGTTTTTTTGCCTTTTTTTTTTGTAGTCTTTGAGCAGAATTTTTAGCGCTTGACAAAAAATACATTGACATAAGGATCATTATCCTTATCATTATAAAATTACAATTCAAAATTATTCTCTTTTTGTTCGTCAAATTGTCAACATAATCCTACATATTACTGAATTTCTTAGTCCCTAGAGAATTTTGCTGATAGGCATGGATAGTTATTATAATTGTGTTGACACGGATTAAATGTCAATTTCTTCCATTGACAAAGTGTTGTAATGAAAACGTCATTAAGTAATTGTATAACGTGTGGTCCATTTATTGTGGCCCCCCTAAAAATTTGGAAGCAGTAAGTTTTTTGGAAAAACGTTTCAAAAGTTTTACTACAAGAGGTGTCCTATCTCATGATGCAGTCGTACACCAAGGAGAACGTTTTAAGGTCATGAAAAGGTCAATTTTTTTTAATAGAACATGGCATTTTTTTACAAATTCTGAAAAATGATGTAATTGTGAGCAGAAAAGTACTAAAACTCATGTGGCTTAAAATTAAGATTCAGCGAAATATTCAAGAAAAACACAAAAAAAAATAAAAAATTATTAAAAGTATAACGTAAATAGACACAAAGTATGCGATCACTCCTGGGCTACACTAATTTCATTTAATGGGACAATTGTTTCGAAAACTTCGGACTTACTAAGGTAAATGTTCAAAGTGTTGACCTTTAACCTCGATACACTTTAGAATTCTCCTACTAAATGAATCATGGACGTTTATTAGCACATCTTCCGTAATTTCTGAGCATGCATTTATTATCCTTTGCTACATATCTTCCGGTGTTGTTGGGGCAGTACGGTACACTTTCTCTTTATTGAACCCCACAGAAAATAGTCAATAGGGGTCAAATCTGGAGAATAAGCAGGCCATGGTGTAAGGCCGCCGCGTCCTATTCAGTGATCGCCGTAATCCCTGTTTAATATTTCTCGAGCCGCCTGTGAATAATGAACTGGACACCAATCATGTTGGTACCACATTGTGGCTCGCAGCTCTAAAGGTACATCTTCAAGTAGTGTCGGTGACACATTGTGTAGAAAGTAGCGGTACTAATTACCATCTAAATTGCCAATAATAAATAAAGGTCCAATTATTTTCGTGCCAATAATCCCACACCAGACTTTGACATTTCATGGACGTTGCCGCTCTACTTGTCATAACCATCTTGGATTTTCCGTTGCCCAATAATGCATATTATGCCTATTTATCTGTCCATGATTCGTAAAAGTGGATTCTTCGGAAAATAGCACATTGAGAAAAAAGTTATTGTTATCGCAAATTTTTTGCTGAGCCCATTCACAAAATTGTACACGATGTTCAAAATCAGTTCCGTAAAGGTCTTGATGCATCGGTATGTGGTATGGGTAAAATTTTCGATGTTTGAGTCGACCAATACTAGTTCGTGAGATTTCAGACTGGTCGGCAATTTCTCTAGCACTAACTATGAGCTACTGCCGCTAGAACAGCAATTTGCGCGTTCTCATCGGTAGCAGTCTTTTCTCGCATTTTTTTCTTCTTCACAATACTTCCCGTGGTAGTGAACTGTTGTACAGCACGACGAAAGGACGTACAACTCGGCTGATGTCTATCACGGTATCTTCCAGCATACAAATGACAAGCTGCGCGAATATTGCTTCCCGCTTCAGCATAAATGAAAATCATACCAATTTGTTCACGTGTCACTCGATCCATTCTTGATATTCAAACACTGGTACTTTTATCACAACGATACAGTAATATTAAGTCTGTTACCTAGGTTGTAAGGTAACAAATACAAATAAGTTAATTGGCTTATGCCATGGTACTCCCGGATGAAGGGGCAGTAGATAACCCATTATTACAACAAACAACTAATTCATACGACCTATTAATATCAGAGATAAACAACAAACTTATACCCATTTAATTGCCTTGTAATTACCTGCATCCGATATTTCAAATATGACTTATTATTAGAAATTAATCCTTAATTCCTAATCTGTTATTAATTATTTTGTAATACGTCCACATATTGCTTTGAAAATACTATGTTTTCATGTATTATTTCCAATTTATATTTTGTTTCTCTTGAATATTTCCCTGAATATTAATTTTAGGCCACATGAGTTTTAGTACTTTTCTACTCACAATCAGTGGCGGCCCGTGGTCAATTACACTGGGAGGTCAAAACTTACTATACTTAAAAAAATATAAATATTTTACCTTTAAATTCCGCTTTAAATAGTCTTAAACTGGAGGTCCATTCTTCGTTCTTTAGCAGTGGAAAAGTGTTGAATAACACGTTCGTTAAAATCGCATATATTTGTTTTTAAAGTAAATAATCGACGTTAAATGCCTTTATGCACGAAAGTATGCATAAAGGTTGACAATAATTACCAAACAATAAATATGCTCTTATTTTATTACAATAACGTATTACATTGAGATAAGAACAAATTCACTGGCGAAAAAAATGCAAGATATTACTTTGCTTATTATTTTATTTCTAAATGTACACTAAACTAAATCGAATTAAAAGAAAAGTAATATAAACTCAAACGAAAAAATCTAATGAAAATCTGGTAGATTCAATAAAGATCACAAACAAATCGCTATAAACACACTCGCACTTTCGACAAACTTTGCTAAAAGAAGGTTTTTAAAACAAGGTTAAAACACATGTTCACTGTTATAAATTATAAACACAGGAACTACAGGTAAATCCGAAAACTACTTTTCCAACTACGCACTTGTGCTGACATCGAACATTTCATCGGAAATTAACCTAAATTCGATTTCAAATAGTGGGCTTATGACCCAAACTAGATTATATGCTTCGTACGTTCGGGTCGGTTCGGGCGCTGCAAGTTCTTCGGATATTTCCGCGTAGCTTTAATACAATGAGGACAGTTTGTACCGCCAGCCCAATGTTCAGGAGGTTGAAATACGAGGGACGGCCGATAAATTTTAAGTTTTTAAGTTAATTATATTTGCAAGTTTTGCGAGTAAATTACCTATTTTAATAAAACACGTAATAATTAATATTTCTTTATATATTGTCAAAATTTTTGGGAGGTCATAGACCAAATGACCCTATGGACAAGCCGCCACTGCTCACAATTACATCCTTTTTCAGAATTTGTAAAAAAAAATTGACCTTCGTATGACCTTTAAACGTTCTCCTTGGTATACGACTGCATAATCATCAGATAGGACACTTCTTGTAGTAAAACTTTTACTTGAAACTTTTTTTCATAAAACTGACTGCTTCCAAATTTTTAGGGGGGGGCACAATAAATGGACCACCCGGTATAGGTTCTGGAATAAATTGACTTTTAATTTTGTTTAATTTGACCTAAAAGAAAAAGTAGTTTCTAAACTCAACCTTTAATCTTTTCATAAAATCACATCGTAGAAGATGAACTTGATTCCGTCCATATGTTTTGGTTACGAATCGTCGGGGTTCAAAGCTTAGTTTTTCGACGAGCGGTGAGTTCTTTTCGGAGATTTTTTTACTGGCCGGTCTACATTCGCCGATTGGAGCAGAGTGATTACCAACATTCATCATTGAACACATTTACACACAGCACTATGCGACACAGAAAGACTTGTAGTGGCAGTAAAATAAGCAATATAGAGTAAGAGGCCACTGCAATTAACCACTCACCATGCGCTATAAAAAAAATATACCGTGTGAACGCCTGCGAGCGGTCCATACCTAACCTCTGTACACTATATTCTACTGTACAATTGTATTGGCAAAAATAACTTTGTGCATTTTAGTTCGGCAATACATTAGATTTGCTATCGAGCGGCCGATCGCGAGCAAGAAGTTCAACTCTATTTATGCTGACTGCGAGTGAGATAGGCACACAATTGTTGTCGCATACTAGCATGCGTATTTCAGTTGAATTCATACGTTCTAGCGCTCAGTCCTTCACACATCTAGTAACAAAGCACATTTTGAGTGGTAGATAGAAAATCTAATGTACCGCTGAACTTAGATGCAGCAAGCTATTTTTACCAATATCGACCGATCGCAGGCATTCACACGGTATGTAATAATTTGTTTTCTGTCATCTTTAATTGACTAGTTGTAGCAAATGATAACTGTAGGTATACCATACTCTCATTACGCTCCTACAGTTACTAATAACATTTCTATATCGTTGTGTGCTAAAAATTGTTCAACCTTCTATGAACATAAAGCGCATGTAAAACTATAATAAATCCTTATTCTGTATGAAATAACTACGTTTTGTTGTATTTTTATAAATATCAACAAAAATAAAGCAAGAACATAGTAACTTTACTGATTGTACTATTGCCGCCAAAAGTAGCAAATCAGACTTCAAGCGATATGACCTTCGTATACCTGCGTAACATCCGACTAATCGCACTGGGCGATTGCAATTAGAGACGGATACCTACCTACCAGGTAAATTTGAGGCAGAAGGATTTGCAAGAAATGCAAAGCTATTATATGTAATATCATTTACCATCGTTGGATTTACTCTATATTATAAATAAGTGCCTACTACTAATTATTAAACAGATTTCGTAAACACAAGCACCCTTTTCTGTTTCTTGATAATAAATTATATATGCAACACAATTTTATTTATAGAAAACAAAGAATTGTCCGGAAAGCGGTATTAAGAAACGATTTTAATCATATTTAATGAAATTTACTACGAATCCCCTTAAATTCCTAGTGTCTTTAAAATTAATCTAGGTCCAGTATTTATTGAACCGACTAAAATTTCTTAAGTTCTTGTTCTTCAACGAATTTTGTATCGTTAATGTCAAATTGGCATAGTTTAAATATATTTTTAATTACGAACATCGTTCAAATCCCACAAAATTCTTAGAAATAATAGACATTTTGCTATCACACACATTGTATTTTTTGCGCTGTTTGAATTAAAATATTACGCGAATATATTACTAAAATAATATAAAAGTCGTTCCATAGTTACTTACTTCCTATTCTACAATTTTATAATTTTTGCAATTATTGTTTGAATCATATTTTGCATGAGAAATTTATCCTAAAATTTCTTTTTCTTCAATTTGGCTACGTTGTACCTTAGTTTAGTACATCATATTTATTTCCAATATATTCATAACTCGCTTCGTTTAGATTCATTTAAATGCTCGCTGCCCTTTAGCCTGAAGGTTACAGTTTGGTACAACTGCCCAGTTATTTCACCTGAAGCCTATAATAGACGCGTTTTATCGCAGTTTGATTCGCTACTTTTGACGGCGATAGTACATAAGTATGTACATATACATATGTGCTGCGCGAATGGTCCATTCACAAAATTCCGTTTCATTAGACCATCATATATTTTCTATCGTAAGATACTTGACATTCCTAAGAGGTTAAGAATCAAAAAAATTCCATTTTTTTTAAACCAATGTTGATTATTATTTTCAAAGTGACGAATTAATTGTTAAGGCTTTTCTTAGGAACATCCTTGACATTTCAGATGAGTATATGATTTCAGACATGTGGAAGATATGCAAGTTGTAAGTTTAGTTGTTCTCGAACCATGATGAGGCTACTATTACTTCTTGTGTTTGTGTCTCTCTCTGTGCAGGTAAGCTAGTATAATAACGCAAAATATATACATAGATGTATGCCAAAATTGTGCTGATAGTAACTTGTATCTATCTAATATAACTATTTGTATTACTAGCTTTAAATTAGTTCAAGCATATCAATATTCATATTAAAAAACGGAGTATTTAGACAAATACGAATGTTTCAGTTGAATTAATTGTAAAGTTTGCTTACATATTCAAGTTTATGTCTACTATTAATTAGATTTGAGTTACCTCTTTTGGACAATCTCTGCGTATCGCTACTTTAATTATTTTTAGTATTTAGTATGTGTACATATATCAATAGCTAGAAAATGTTATAACCTTTAAAAGTTTAATTGAGGATTTTGTCATTAGTTTGTTTACTTTAAATAAAGCTTATGAGAATAAGATTATAAGCCACATAAATCTTTCTAATATATTTATGCCGTTTTTTGGAGGTTAACAAGTTTTCCTTGAGTTTGCCTCAAATTTAGATTTAGTTAGATTTCAAATTTGCAAAAAAAAATAATTACGTTGTTATCTCATACAATATGAATTTATGCAATATCATACTAGCCAGTTTAAATCTTAACCAGATTCCGTAAATCAAAATATTATCATTGATGTGATCAGACAGTGACAATTGAAGAATTGGAACGAGAAGGTATCTATGTAAAAAAATCTAGAGGTTTTTGTACCCTATGTTTATTCTATTCTTCTGTATAAACCTCTATTTGTCATCTCTATGTATAAAACAATATGTCTAATATATTAATATATTGTTCTGTACACATGATTAATATGATTTGAATGTATGTACATCACCGTGCAAAGTCCACTAATTTTAACTTTTTCATTTAGGTACGCTTGTTTATTTCTACACAAGTGCACATAGCCGTCTCTTCAAACATATTTCTGCAAAAGATAGAAACTTGTTAGCTCTAGATAAGTATATTTATCGCGCTGAGAATAGAAGGTGGCATATTTCTCATTATTTTCAGCATTTTGCATAGTGGTAGATTATAAGTCGTACAAATTATTGTAGTTCTTCTTTGTTGTTTGTTTTTTTCTAGTACAACTATAATATCTTATTCAAGTGGTCCGTATTATCTCTGGCATATTACTTTGGAAAGTTATCAGCCACAGCCCATGCCTTGGATATTCTGTTAGTGAGACCAATAACTTCAAAAGATATTATTGATTAAGATATTTGTCATACTACTAGTCATACTAGTTCATAAAAACCCTTAAGGAAGTCAATCTGAAATATGAACACTATCTTCTTTATAGAAATCTACTATTTTTGGGTTCAAAATATTTATACTTACATGAAAATACAATTTTGAAGAATACTTGAATAATTAATAGTACCTCGTTACCTGTTTCAAGGCTGTATTAACACATGAAGTATTTGGAGACCATCAACGTTGTGTAAGGACTTTTTTTTAATAAAGTGACAAGCGTTAGTTTCTATAAAAATGGTGTTCACTTGCTGACTGTCCCTTTAACAGTAGTAAACTTTATCTTTCACGTAACAAACGTGATAACCATACAATTACCTCAACTGTGTAAATGAATAAAAAAATACATATATAAGAAATTGTCTTCTATCTAGAATTATTTTAAACAAACTTATCCTGTCAATCTCAAATAAATTGAAGCGACTATTGGGATGTTATTTCAATGTAGCAACCTCAACTATAACACGAAGTATTATGGATCCAAGGCCTTAATTTCGTAATAAGATAGACTAGATGGTTAGATAGTAATTCAAATTTATAGTATGTTGGTATTTAGTCCTATTCTCAGTATTTCTGACTCATTCTAAATGTGTACCTAATCCAACGAAAAAATTGTTTGAACATCACTATCGTTCTAGTATTTCTACCACGACAACCTACGGTTTTGCAAGAACTAATTCTCCAGTAATGCTAATTTCAGTTACGTTGGGTTAACATCTCAATTGCACGTTTGATTTGACTTGACTGAACACTGGGTGCGGGCGAGGTCTTTACATAAACAGATTAGTCCCTTTTACCAGGTTTAATAGCCTGTGTGCTAAATCTCTTTCCGGTAGACTTGTTGGTAGGTTAATTGGTCCCAGCAATGACACACTGTTGTTCCAATGAAGCGCATTCAAATACAACGTGGTAGGATGACTCCTCCTCCTCATTGCATAAGTCTGAAAATAAGTTCATTTTTAGAGATGGCAGGTTTCCCGATATCTACCTGCTACAGAACCGGTCGTTCTATTTGAACCATCTTCGTCCTGGAACTGGGTTTATATTCCAGGTTTCTCTTTTATTCTCCATTTATCCCAGTCTAGGGCAACCGTGAAGGACCCGTGGAAGGAGAGTTTGTGAATCGTTTTGTCATAGTCTACTTCATCGATTCTCCAATTTCCACCACATTTCAGTTTAGGCCCATTATTGCCTCCTCTCTTATGTAAATATCCAAGGGGAGCAGCTTTAGCATCGTCTCTATAGCAGCTGTTGGCGTGCCTTTTGCGGCACCAGTAACACAGCGACAAGCTGACCTGTATACCTTTGCGAGTTTTGTAATTGTTTGCTTCTGTGTAGCTTTAGTTCACCAACTACACGTAATAAAGAGCAAAACAAAAGATTAGATTAAATTGTATTGAGAAGAACGCGTTTATAATCTACAATTAAAAACCTAATAAAAATCTGATACTGCATACATATCTAATAGTAACTACCAGATTTCAGACATAGTATTGTTTGAAAATTGAATCCATCTAGACATTGCCGTAATTATATCTAAATCGAATTTCCGTGCAATCTTAGTGAAAGATATCACGAGCATCTTTGAATAGATTTTTTTTTATATCTGAAGTGCAGAAAACATATAAATTCACTTAACGTTTTAACAGTTATTATGCGTCAGCCGTGGCTAAATCGAATACAGCTTTGTAGTTTTGTAAATAAATATTTAGTTTTTGTATAAAGTGTTATTTTACTACTGCAGCACAAAAAGGTAGTACCTACTGTTTCTTGTAAACAATTAAACGAATTAAAAATATGTTTACGAAATGCTTTTTATATGCAGTTTGCAAATTGTACTCGCTCCACGCAAAAGTAATACGGCAGTACAGGCTTATCGACTAGTTATTATTAATTTACTACTTTGTGGATTAGTGTGACAAACCAATTCTAGTTGTTAATCATAACAAGTTTAAATATGGTTTCTAAAAATTTTTGCTTGTACGCCTAATGTTTAATCACAAATTAATCGGAATAAAAACGTTATATCCATATATTAAACATCATATCCATTTGGTATCATGCAGTTTGCAGCTAGTATCATCATTTACATAAGTATGAATTATTTCAAGGATTATGAATAATTAAGAATAAATTACATATAAGTATGTATAATGAAAAGGAAAACATTATTGAAATTTTAAAATTATACATATATGTAATCGAATAGAATCTTTATAAATGCTTTGTTGATGAATGAGCACAGCTAGCTTTTTATTAGGTTAGACTATAACGAGCCATAATAATAATTTATCATTGAATTGCCGAAGAAAATTGATCTAGTAACTCATGTAACAAAAGGTCTTTAATTAAAACAAATAAGAGTGCAGTGTTCAGAAATAATTAAAGAAAGAGATACAAAAACACAATTAAAAACAATTGTACTAAAGAATAGACGTATTTATTTTTAATTCTATTGGGTCTGTTAATTCTATAGTGTTTGATTGAAAAATGAGTATGTTTAAGTTTATAATTACATAAGAGAAATTTTGCTTTGAAATCTTTCTACGCTAATTTTTGTTTATAAACCTGAACCGGAACAAGATGACATCGAAATAAAAAATGTTAAAAGTGAAATAAAAGTATATACCTACATACATACACAGACACTGACCAGACCAACCATTATATCATAGAATAATAAAAAGAAGCGAAAGAAATGAAAGAGAACTAAAGATATGGAAAAAAAAATAAGTACAGCATACACAAAGTTCTATCAATATCGAAATACAAAACTTTTTAATCACTTACTTACATCGATCGTTCAAAAAGAATTTGCTGAAGTGCGACATTCTGCTTGTGTTACAACATATGTCCTTGTATGGTAAAATAAGACTTCACAAGCAGCATTGTCAAGAATTTAAGAATGCTCGATAATATATCCGAAAAAAGATATTAATTCAAAGACTTCTATCTGACAATATAAATAATTTAACGAATCATTCTTTATGAAGGTCAAAATTAAAAGTAAAATAAATAATTACTGCTGAGGCCAATGCCTATTAATCTCTACTATTACGTGAAAAAAATATGATAAACAGGATGTAAGACATATATCGTCTATTCCAATTTGGTTTTATGCCACTATATATGTAAGTACCTATCCTACATATGTACATATGTGGTTGGTTATTACTGTTTGTTTCAATTTTACACAATACTGTGTGTAAGTACATGCAGCGCATTAGTTAAGATATAACAATTTGTGGACACCCAACAAAAAATGTTACTACTACTACAGGTACAACAACTACTACTACAAAACTAGTACCTTGAGCTATTCTGCGCACATTGTAATGGAGTGGGCGTAGCGTATACGACGGTTGATAAACAGTAGGGGTGACTGGGGAGGGTTGATACAGAGGGAGGTTTGATACATGTTTATTCTACACGGTCTTTTTACTTGGCAAGTTTGAAATTATATGGAGGAGGTAGCAAGTAACGCTTGGCAGTCAGTGAAATAGTTTTGCAATGAAACGCAACCACTCTGGTGATACACGAGTAGTGAGCAGTATTTCGAAGAGGGAAATGTAAATTTAGAACTAACTAACGTAATACTTTTGGGCATGATAACTTTGAAAATGGCTGGCATTGTTCACGTATAATGAAAAGGTGTCATTTCTGTGTCATATGAAAAAAATAGTAAATTTGAAACTTCAAAGTTAGGTATGTATTCGAGAATTTTTTTTTATTTGTCTTCCTTGGGAGGTTTGATACAAATCAAGGCGGGAGTTTTGAGACCTGTATTAACCCTCATGTTGGAACAATATAGGCACCTTTATTACAGATGCCCTTTAAATGAAAATCGGAGGGGCGCCATCCCGTTTCGCCCTCAGTACTAAAAAGGGCTGTGTTAGAGGTTATCAGTGATGGTGGAAAAATAAGATCTACTGCACGAAAATATGACATAGACAAAATGACTCTTTCAAGATATGTTCAGAAGTATAAAAATGATAAAAGTACAACGTTTTTGCCGAAATTTAATACCTGCCAAATATTCAAAAATGAAGAAGAAAATTTACTTGCAAATTATATAATTTTTTCACGTCATCCAGAGTTGTCATTAAGAAAACCTGAAGCTACACGTTTAAGTAGATCGACATCATTTAATACTCACAATGTAAAATTATTTTTTGAACATTTACGTAATGTTCTTCAGCGTGAAAATTTTGGACCGGAATCTATCTACAATGTAGATGAAACCGGGGTTACGACTACCCACAGGCCACAAACATTATTGCTAGAAAAGGACAAAAGTAAGTTTCAAATGTGACGTGAGGAGAACGTGAAACGCTTGTAACAATCTGCTGCACCAAACCGAAGATGTTGAAAATTCAGAATTACTTGAACTCACCACTCCAACAATTTTAAAGGCGGATAGTTGTGACTCACCATCTGTTGAATCGCTTAAATCGACGTTGACAACAACTCCACAAGAAGTATGACCCTATCCCAAAGCAACACATCGGAAACAAAAAGCAGAAAGAAAATCTGACAAGACCAGAATTGTAACAGATACATACATCTGAACAATTAGCATTAGAGGAGGAATATACAACTTGACAAAATAAAACAAAAACCACAATGGATGCTACAGCATAGAATTTGAAATTAAGATCACAACCAAGTCAAGTTCCAAGAAAGACCATATGCACGAATCATGATTCAAGTGACCGGCTGTGTAGCGCAGTGCCTAGCGCGCTCGCTTCACAGTCTGGTGGTATCGTGTTTCGACCCCGGTGCGTTCTTTCTGAATTTGGTTTTCTGTAGTTTCCCAAATTCCACGGCAAATGCGGAAAGATAACATCTTAAGTCGGTCTACAGCCGCAGGGGTAATACTAACTCATGGCCAGCCGATGCCCCCTGTAATTGGCGCAAGCTGTTGGGGGATGCTAAGGCATGGATTATTATTATTATTATTATTATTAAGCGATGAAGAAAATGACTACAATGACGAAAATATATAGAAAGTGACGAAAACGCTGCTTGCATTTACAGTAATTCAGTGTATTCCTGGTCGAGAGCATGTGAATCATGGTTACAGTGCCTAAACTGCAAAAAATGGTGCCATACTGAATGTGCAGGGATATCAAAAACTAAAAAGATGTTCCAGTGTGAACTATGTATGCCATAAATAATTATAAATACATCTTTGTTACACTTGGTTATATGTATCAAACCTCCCTCTCACTTGTCTCAAGCCTCCCATACGCAGGAAGGCTTGCGATATATTGTATGACATAAGAAAAAAAATTATTAAAAAAAAATAGAATTGGCTACTTTTCGAGCCATAAAAAATAACGTTATGATAGAACCAAACCGGGCTTTCCTTCCTGCCAAAATTCAGGATAATAAGTGTGAACATCCACGTAAAATAAAATATTTTGTAAAACTCGTGTCAACCTTACCCAGTCTCCCCTATAATACAAAAGTATGTGTCAATCTTACTCGGTTGTCTCGGGTTTACTAGTCGATATTCGATAAATTTTCTTCTGAAAACGATCTTTTAAATGGGTAATAACATTAGCAACAATTTCCCGACTTTGTGCATGTCCGCCTAAATAATGTGTGTTGCATTTTGGCCGGCACTGTCGCTAATACTGTAATAACCGGTATACAGTTATGTGCGCACTTATTTTGTGATAATTTGAAAATTATTTGGTGATAACTTATGTACGCATGCGTGAGTAAAAATTGTTTTCGAACTATGGATAATAAGTTGATAAGACCGAACGATCTTGTAACCACTTTTGTACAATTTCAATTTAAGGGGCGACACCTATCGATATTTATTGAATAATGAGTATGATTATAGTGTATAAGCGTTCATAACACGAATTGAATAATGAACTGCAAAAATGTTCTAAGATACGTATGTCACAACCGCTCAACTTTTAAAAATTCTGATGTCTATTGCTTTCAAAATCAAATGTGCATATTTATTTGAAGAAAATACGCCAACCGTTCCAATCGTTTGGAAAATGTTTCACAATGATTTTTAGGCTAGGAATACACATCCTACTGAAAAAGCATGCTTGTTTACGCATATAGTTGATAGTGATAGTTTACAGCATACTAGTTTACAGCATGCTCTCAGTGCGTTTACATTAACTGGTTAGTAGCATAATTTG